>VZRZ01000987.1:74647-137824 GCA_013398175.1 Climacteris rufus
CTGGCCCTGCTGAGGGAGCTCCAGGGCCGTGTCCAGTTGTGGCCAGAGAGCCCCTGAGGGGCTGGAGCGTGTCCAGGGCAGGGAACGGGGCTGGGGAAGGGGCTGGAGCCCCAGGAGCGGCTGAGGGAGCTGGGAAAGGGGCTCAGCCTGGAGCAAAGGAGGCTCAGGGGGCCCTGCTGGCTCTGCACAGCTCCTGCCAGGAGGGGCAGCCAGGGGGGTCGGGCTCTGCTCCCAGGGAACAGGGACAGGACAAGGGCAAACGGCCTCAGGCTGGGCCAGGGGAGGCTCAGCTTGGACAGCAGCAGGAATTTCTCCATGGAAAGGCTGTTCAGGCCTTGGCAGGGGCTGCCCAGGGAGCTTTGGAGTGCCCATCCCTGGAGGTGCCCAAGGAAGGCCTGGCCGTGGCACTCAGGGCTCTGGGCTGGGGACAGGGTGGGGATGGGCACAGCTTGGGCTCCATGGGCTGGGAGGGCTTTTCCAGCCTCAGTGGTTTGGTGATCCTATGATTATGTGGAAAACCAGACAGCACAGACTCTTTAGCATTGCAAACAGGGTGTGGCAATCACTCAAATACAATCCACGAGGTAGAAGAAGGTACTGAAGGAAACAAAGAGAAGAGGGAGGATTTCAAACTACAAAATCCACCTCCTGTCCTCCATTGTAAAATTTAGAAGAGCTTTGTAGGTTTAAGGCAACGAGCTCTTTGCTGCAAATAAGGAAACTGCTTTTTAATTCCATTTAATGTTAGGATTCATTGATTATATCCTGTCATTTCATAGACTTAAAAGACCAGGTTTCTTAAACTCTGCGTATTCCAGAGCTGTCGTTGCACAGCTGGTTTACAGCTGTGAGCAAGTGTGATTTGAAGTAATTATTCTGAAACACACCTGGGACCTGCCAAATGAAATGTAAATGAGCTGCTATCATTCAGAAAGATTTAGCTACACTTTCCCACTCTTAACCTTGGCTTAAAAACTTAAGCACACACGTGTGTTCTTTGAAACATCCATAGTTTTATGGCCACTCAGTACTCCTGCTAAGAGACAGCTTTCCATTACACCAATAATGCAAATACAGGGAATGCTGATGGGATCCACGGGAAAGAGAGCCGGCTGATGACTGACCAGAATTATCCAAGCTAATAATCTCTGTTGGGAGAGGACTTTTTACAGGCTGCCAGATTATTATCCTATATTGTTGTCCCATCCCTGGCAGTGTCCAAGGCCAGGTTGGATGGGGCTTGGAGCAGCCTGCGACAGTGGGAGGTGTCCCTGCCCATGGCAGGGGTGGCACCGAATGGGCTTTAAGGTCCCTTCCAACCCAAACCAGTCTGGGATTTTAGATTACACAATTAGATTTTAGATTCACAATTATCCATCAAACAGAAGACGATCAGCTGTTCCAAAGGTAATTTCTGAGACCTACCAGGACATCCAACCTGTCTCAGCTGGTCACAGGAGCATTAAAACCCATGTGGAAACCAGAGCATGTCTTCCTGTCCACTTATAGGAGTGGAAAGCAACAATAACAAAGGCATTTGACACCTATAATAAATTATCTTTGCCTTTTTCTTCTATCTGGACACTGCTACAGAAAGTTTTGGATTTGGCTTTTGTGCCTGCCCACACTCACATTAAACATTCATTTTCCTTTGTCTTGCCCAAGTATAAAAAGCCACAATGAGAAAACATTAAAAGTGCAACTCTCTGGTAAGAATTCATCTTCTGCAGCCAATATTTTCATACTGGGAGCCACAGAGCTGCACAGTATCTGGGGCTTGCTGCTTCCATCCATTCCAGCATCCTTAAATCCCAGCAATTTCACCCACTCCTTTTCTCCTGCTCTCCTCACCAGAGAAGGGGTGGCTTTCCAGATGAAATGCAGGTGTTATCACAGAATCCTTAAGGTTGAAAAAGAGCTCCAAGACCGAGTCCAGCTAATCCTCAGCACTGCCAAGCCCGCCACAAACCCATGTCCCCAAGTGTTCCAACATCTGCATGTTTTTGGAATACTTCCAGGGATGGGCACTCCAAAGCTCCCTGGGCAGCCCCTGCCAAGGCCTGAGCAGCCTTTCCATGGAGAAATTCCTGCTGCTGTCCAAGCTGAGGCTCCCCTGGCCCAGCCTGAGGCCGTTTGCCCTTGTCCTGTCCCTGTTCCCTGGGAGCAGAGCCCTTTTTCCCCCCTGGCTGCCCCTCCTGGCAGGAGCTGTGCAGAGCCAGCAGGGCCCCCTGAGCCTCCTTTGCTCCAGGCTGAGCCCCTTTCCCAGCTCCCTCAGCCGCTCCTGGGGCTCCAGCCCCTTCCCCAGCCCTGTTCCCTGCCCTGGACACGCTCCAGCCCCTCAGTGTTCTCCTAGTGGGTGTCCCAAAATAGAGTGTGCAGAACTGGCCTCCTCCCCGGCAGATGTGACCACATCTGGGATTTATCTGTGACCTCTGGATCAGACTGAGGGCTCTCACCTGTCGTGTGTCCTGACCTCCAGGCTTACCGTGTACTCTCGAGGTCTGACTGATTTACCTGATATCCATCTGAACCAGGGCAGTTTGGGAAAATCCCAGGGCATCTCAGAGCCCTCCCATAGGCGGGGGGCAGGAGGTTCTGCATTCCCACAGATGAGGGAGCAACGATGGAGCTACCATTACCTTTAGTCACAAGTGGTTGTGCCACGCTGGATTTTGGGCACCCACAGAAACAAACCTGGGGCAGAGCTGCAGACTGGGAATGTGCAGGAATGTGCAGGCTGTGGAAGGAGCACGGAAATGCAGCCGAGGGGATATTGGTCAGCAAGGTAAATTGCTTTTTGCAGCTGCCAAGCCACTTGTTTTGCTGTTCAGATATTACACCACCAGTTCCATCACCTCCGCCAGCCTTACAGAAACACCTCAATTTTCTCTTCCCGGACTTCATCTATTTTCTTTCTCTTTCCATCTATTTTCCTTCTCTCACACACTTTGCTCAAAAAACAGCAATAAATTATTATGTGGGATCTGCACAGCCATCTTTGGACATGACAGCAACAAAGGCTCTTCTCACAGTCTTAGTGATGCACACAGCTAAGCTTGAATTACTGCTGAACAGAAAAACACACACAAGCCTTATCTGAGGAGCTGCAGCACCTCTGGAAATAATGAACTGATCAGCAGCAGTGGTCCAAGTTCCTTGTTTTCCTAGGAGCATTAATATTTTGGTCTTCCTGCCTGAAACATTTGGAAACCCTCGTTAAAAAGTTGTTGGACAAGCCAGGCTCCGCGAAGTCTGTTTGGAAATCCACCCGTTACAGCACAGGAAAAACGACACATGGGGCAGAAAGGATAAAATCGACTTCAAAAGGAGCAAATGAGGGTTTCAGCACCACCCCGTCCCCCAACTGCAGCAAGCAAGCACAGGATGCACCATGATTTCCTTGCAGAAAAACAAGGACCAAGGCATGGCACTGATTAGCAGCTCAGAAGAGGCAGCACAGGGAATTTGTTCTCAGTTTGTGTAGATCCAGTTCAAGCAAGGGGTGGTGGAAGGATGTGTTAGAGATTCAGGGGTTGGCAGAACACTGCAGGAGGTCAGTCCACCTTCAGAGTGACCCTCCTGCCGAGCAGCAAGGCTTTTTGGCCTCGTCACTGCCACAAAGACCCTTTGCAAAGGCCGATTTCTCACTGTGATGTATCACTGAGCATTAAACACACACCTCTGCATCCTGTTTCAACCACAGACTCTTCAGCTGCTGTTGAAACCCTGCGGCTCAGCTGATGAACAGGAGGGGGGAAATACCCCAATGGAGAGGTGTATATTCCAGAGGGTCATCAGAACCATCAGAATGAGGTTTCTTTGTCAGGAAAAAACCTGCAGCCTTTGGTGACTGCTGCTTGTACTCCACCCCCTGCCATGGGCAGGGACACCTCCCACTGTCCCAGGCTGGGACAGTTCCTTGGACACTTCCAGGGATCCAGGGGCAGCCACAGCTTCCCTGGGCACTCTGTGCCAGGGCCTCCACACCCTCCCAGGGAAGGATTTGTTCCAAAGTTTCTGCATTTTCTGTCCCTGGGAGCGCTGTCCAAACACTCCTGGAGCTCTGGCATCTCTGGGGCCGTGCCCATTCCCTGGGGAGCCTGGGCAGTGCCCCACCACCCTCTGGGGGAAGAATCTCTCAGTATATCCAACCTAACCCTCCCCTGGCACAGCTCCATGGCATCTTGAAGTTTGTGAAGTTTCTTCATTTAGAAGATTTTAGGTCATAGGACTGGTATATGAAATCCAGATAATTCCTGGGTCATGGTTTTATCCTCCTCACAGATTCAGCTGTTTGAGCTGATGGTATTTACCTGATACTTTTCCAGGCTGCTTTGAAGCAAAGCTTACTGTTATTTTTCCAAAGGAATTGGAGAGAAATCAAGCCAACGCTATGGAGAGCAAGGGGGACTTGTGAGACCTGTGGGCAAACCTTGGATTCCTGTTTGTCCTCCCTGCACAGGTCATCTCTACCTTGGGGCCCACTGACCACAGAAGACTAATTAGGAGGAAATTAGGAAAGAGGATTGTATTAAAAATGGCATTTATTAAAATTTGTAATATTATTTAATAGTTTATTACAATGGATATTATTTTTCTTGCCAGCTAAGGCAGCTGAAATTTACTGCTGGCTTGAATAAAGTTACAATTTTAGCTTCCCATTTTCTAAACACTGGGCTACAGCAGTCAGAACACCTCATTGCTTTCTTTGCATGGTAGGGCAGCAAATTCCTTCATCTCAGAATGGACTGTCAAGATCAAATTTAATCTCAGGAGCAGCAAAGTGCACAACTCAAGTCAGGTAACATAACAGACCCCTTCTTCCATGTTTTCCTTCTATCCCAGTGCTCCTTCATCTATGCAGTTTCCTATAAGAGCAGGAATTAATCTATGAAAAGATTGTCTTCACTGATAGTCTTGTACAACGTTTCTGCAGTTGGTTTGCAAGCAGAACAATAATAATTTTTTTTGTTAAGATATCCAACGGTCACAATTCCAGCCTATAATTTGTTCCTTTATAAATTCTTAATTTTATTTGTAGGCTTGTTATCAGAGGCTTCCTAAATTTGCCGTTCTCCTTGTGATTTGTGTAAGGACCAACATGATCTAGGAATATTTTGGAATTTTTAACCAAGAAATGTATGACTAATTCACCACTAAAGCACAGCTGGTGCTTTTAGAGTCCTACATCCATGAAAAGTGAGGGCAGCTTCAGCCATATGAGGATCCTGCAGCCTTTCAGCTGATAATGATGTGCCAGAAATAGCCAGAAGGTGAACTGGGATCCGCAGCACAGGAAGGACATGGAGCTGTTGGAACAAGTCCAGAGGAGGTCACAGAGATGATAAGGAAAGGCTGGGAGAATTGGGATTGTTCAGCCTGGAAAAGAGACCAGGGCTGATATAATTGTGGCCTTCCAGTACCTGAAGGAGCTACAAGAAAGATGGAGAGAGACAATTTCCAAGGGGAAAGGGGGGACAAAGGGGAAATGACTTCCCAGGGCCAGAGGACAGGGTCAGATGGGATATTGGGCAGGAATTGTTCCCTGGGAGGATGGGGAGGCCCTGGCACAGGGTGCCCAGAGAAGCTGTGGCTGCCCCTGGATCCCTGGCAGTGCCCAAGGCCAGGCTGGACAGGGCTTGGAGCAGCCTGGGACAGTGGGAGGTGTCCCTGCCCATGGTAGGGGTGGCACCAAATGGGCTTGAATGTCCCTTCCAACCCTGGCCATTTTATGATTTTATGATCCTAGTGCTGTTTTCTTCCCTGTCTCAGAATCACAGAATACCCTGACTTGGAAGGGACCCACCAGAAATCCCGCTCCTGGCCCTGCACAGGACCACCCCAAAGTTCTGCTCTTTTAATCTGGTACTTCCCTAAACCCTTGCAGCACTTCTCCAGCCTTCCAGCCATGCAATACCTGCTCCAAATCCTCACATCACATTCCTGCAGCATCCCACATACCCGATTTACCCAACATCTTGGGTCACTACACGACTGGTTTGTTTCAAAACACTCCTGGAATTCCCATCCCACCATTTCAACAGGACACAAGCCTGCAGGTTAGCTGCACCCCCAAACTGCAACTGCCCCTCCTAAAGCAGCTTTGTGGCTGTCCATAGCTGTTGTTTCTGTTCCCAAAACCAGCTTGGGTACCTCTATTCCGAGTCCAGCCATATTCAACCTATGCCAGGATTTGAGGTGAGAAAGGCAGAATTTGTCACAGGTCAGAGTGGGGATTGAGACCAAGCCACTCCTCGGCATAAAACAGCTGCCTTGGGGACTTCCAGGCACACATGGGCTGCTGCTAACCTCATTGAGATTTTTGGAAGTGGAGTCTCATTAACATCAGGGCAGGCTCCAGCATCTGGCCACAAGAACATCAATTAGTTGCCTACCAAGTTTTCCAGCAGAAAACAAAGGCAGGCTTCCAGCATTCAAATGAAATTGGTTTGTAAAAGAAATAGGCTACAAGTTCATGCATTTGGTGCCAAGTCAACTCTGTGTTCACCAGGTTTGCTACAAGAAATAGAGGAAATGGAGGTTTGGCTTTCTAACAAAGGAACATCCTTTGGGACCTAAAGAAAGAAAAAAAACATTTCCTGTCTGCCACTTAAACTGAGGATGCAGAGCTGGTCTTGAGAAATCCATATCCTTTTCCTAGGAAAAAAATGACACTGCTGTACTTACTCTTCCTTGAATCATTACATCTTTCTGTATCCAATTTCCCTCGTTTCTGCCTGTAGACAGCTCTGTTGAAATAGCTGTAATTGGAAACAATACAAAAGGAAACACGGAGGAGTTCCATGGAAGTAGTGGTGTCAATCAAAAGCACTTCAGCAGCTGGGAGCACCTCGGAGATGTTCACAAGCCTCGTGGAACCCTTGGGAGTTAGAGGCATTCAGAGTGACGTTTAAAAATAGGGGAACTACCCAAGACAAGGAAAAACTGCAGCAAAGAAATGAGCTGGATTTACTCCTACAGCCAATGAATTCCATGATTTTAGTTGTTCCTTTTCACTGTCACCAGAATGGAAACTCAGGACTGGAAGAACTAAAACCCACAGCCAATTCTTGGCTCCAGACACATTGCTGACGCAACTGCCATGATTTAGGTGATGAATTCACTGCCCTTCACCCTTTCTGCTCTCTGCTTCCTCTCACTGGCAGTGGGATTTTTGGGGAAAGCAGAAAGGTATTCCAAACGTAGAAACAAGTGGGATTTTTTGCCTTGGCTTGAAGCAAAGATAGATCAGCCCCACGCTTTGAGACACCCCAGAAATGTGGCCACAGTGGCTACTTAAAACCTCTTTATTGCTAAGCATCACCAGTGTCCAGATTCATCAGGATGCACCAACTTTTCCACGGGAGGGTTTGTCCATACCAGAGTTACATGGGACATTCCAGTGACCAGGGCTTGGGACACCTAGATGACCAAGAGGATCAGCTGGCCCCCTGACCAGGTGCTCAACCGCAGCTGCCCACGTGCAGCACGGGGCACCCAGGATACCTCGGCTCGGGGTGCCAGCTCCGGCACACGGGAATGCCCGCCTGTGCAGCAGCTCATCCTGAGGCAGCCTGGAGCCAGCCCTGACCCTGACCTGCCCAGGGGGTGTTGGACAAACATTGCCAAACTGATTATTTGATAACAACATAGAGCAGAAACAGCACAGAACCCAAGAAAGAATCACGGACTGCTTTGGGTTGGAAGGGACCTTTAAACTCATCCCGTTCCACCCCTGCCATGGGCAGGGACACCTCCCACTATCCCAGGTTGCTCCAAGCCCTGTCCAACCTGGCCTGGAGCACTAAAAATACCAGTGCAGAATCAAACTTCTGTCTAATGTGTTGTTTTATTAATGACTGATATCAAATTAAGCCAAAGGAATTAAACAATGCTTTTAAATGAAATTGCACCACGTTTAACCTGGTGAACACAGAACAAACTTGACATCAAATGCATAAACCTGTAGCCTGTTTCTTTTACAAACCAATGTGGGTTTCTGTAAGGTCTCTTTGTGGATTGCATGTAGAAAATATCAACAGGAAACTGTTTCTAAGCAGAATTCTGCACTCAAATTCAATGAAATTTTGCTTAATCATACATAAGCCTGAAGGGATAAAAGTAAACCAGACCCAGGCTGGTTGTGCAGAAAGATGCCAAACACTGAGAAGGATCTCATCCAAGCAGGAATTTATTCGGGCTGATTAAAACCCACAGACACCAAAGCAGGAGAATTAGCAAAACCCAAGGAAAGCAGAAGCCAGTGGCCAGCAGCTCCCTGCCAAGAAGCAGAGACAGGCTCCCGGTGTATGCACTGCCTGGAAAAGAAGGCTTGGAAGTTGAGAGCATGGAAACAAACAGTGGATTATGTGAGGGGATCCAGCAGCAGCAGCCCCAGTCTCACTGGGATTGTGGACCCGAGCTAATGAGTGTAAGGCCCAAAATCAACACTAATGACCTCACAAACACCCCTGTAACAGTCCCATGATTAAATCAGAACTAGTGTTCCTATTCTGCATCAATTCCAGCTTTTCTGCCTTAAAACAACCCTGCCTTTGGCTCTTGGTGGTGACCAGGAGTCCCACAGCGTGTATGTGGGAAGGGATTCACAAAGAACGTGGCAAAGGGGAACAGGAGTAACCCACCAAGGGCAGAAGTTGTGTGCTTCAAGCTGCCAGAGAGAGGAGCAGACTGTGCAGAACTGAACCTGCAGGCCTGAGGGACAGAGGGTCCTTTTTTTCCTCAATATTGTCCTTACAAAACAAACATCACAGAAACACAGGATATCCTGGGTTGGAAGGGACCCACAGGATCATCCAGTCCAGGCCCTGGCCCTGCCCAGACCCCCCAACAACCCCACCCTGGGCATCCCTGGCAGCGCTGTCCAAACCCCCCTGGAGCTCTGGCAGCCTCGGGGCCGGGACCATCCCTGGGGAGCCTGGGCAGTGCCAGCACCCTCTGGGGGAAGAACCTTTCCTGATCTGCAGCCTGACCTGCCCTGGCACAGCTCCAGCCCTGCCCTGGGTGCTGTCCCTGTCACAGGGAGCAGAGATGGAGCTGTCCCTTGGGAGGAGCTGCAGATCCCAGTGAGGTCTGACCTCAGTCTCTGCTCCAGCTGAACACCCCAAGTGATTCTGTGCAAAAGCCAGCATCCATGACATGTAATAAAAGTTATTTCTCTTTAGAGCACTTTATTAGTTCTTATTAGTGCAAGTTCTAAATCCTTCAACAGATAACAGCCCCAAAAACATGCTTTTAATTAATGCCATAAAATCCCGAAAGTCTGTATTGCAAACAATATTTTAGTTTTGTCCTCCTCAGGGAACACCAAAATTAAAATCCTATTTTTGTCTTTCCACTCAGAGAATTGTTCTATGTGAGATCATTGATGTATTTCAAGCCACTACATAATTAGCTCAGAATTTAAGAGACATTGTAAGAAAAAAAGTTTGGAAAAGACCTCCAGAATCACCAAGTCCAACCTGCTCCCACCTCATCCCCAACCCAGAGCCCTGAGTGCCACGGCCAGGCCTTCCTTGGACACCTCCAGGCATGGGGACCCCAAACCTCCCTGGGCAGCCCCTGCCAATGCCTGAGAGTCCTTTCCAGGCAGAAATTCCTCCTGATGTCCAACCAGGGGAGCTTTTGACTGGACATTGGGAAAAAAATTCTTTATGGAAAGGGTTGTCCAGCACTGGCACAGCTGCCCAGGGAGGTGGTGGAGTCCCCATCGCTGGAAGGATTTAAAAGCAGTGTGGCTGTGGCACTTGGGGACATGTTTTAGTGGTGACCTGGGCAGTGCTGGAGGAATGGTTGGACTCAATGACCTTGGAGGGTTCTTCCAACCTTAATGTTTCCATTAAGGTTGCCCTGGAGTCTGGCAGCTCTGGCAGCTTCCAGCACATCCGACTCTCGGCTCTTCAGTCCCACACCTTCCATGGCTCCCAAAGGAGAGCGCTGGGATAGATCCTGTCAGATGCCTTTCTAAGTGTTGAGGTAGGTTGTGACTGATTGGATCCTTCTTTTCACAGCCTTGCAATAAAGCCTCAGAGTTCAGGGATCCATGGAAAAAATCCCAGAAGGGTTTGGGTTGGATGAGACCTGAAGTTCATCCAGTGCCACCCCTGCCATGGGCAGGGACACCTCCCACTGTCCCAGGCTGCTCCAACCCCATCCAGCCTGGCCTTGGGCACTGCCAGGGATGCAGGGGCAGCCACAGCTTCTCTGGGCACCCTGTGCCAGGGCCTGCCCACCCTCCCAGGGAACAATTCCTGCCCAATATCCCATCTGACCCTGCCCTCTGGCACTGGGAAGCCATTCCCTGTGTCCTGTCCCTCCATCCCCTGTAAATAGTTTCTCTCCCTCTTTACTTTGGGCTCCCTTCAGGCACTGGGAGGCCACAAACATCTCCCACCCTGTATCCCAGGATGAGATCATGGGCTACAGCATTAACCCGGACTGGTGCTGGTGGAACAGAATTCCATGAGATATCCATGAGGAGCCTGACTCCCGTTTGCCTTTGGGCTGCCCTGGAGATGCACCAGTGATCCAGAAGTGTGGTTTGCAGCTGATAAGAAATTTAGATTAATGTCAAAAGGGCATTGACATGGTGGAAACCTGTTACATTTGCTGTCTTCACATTAAAAATTAAAAGGAAAGCATTTGCATTCCAACATCTGATCGTGGGCCAGGCAGCTGGAATTTGACTGGATTTTTGACACCTTGAGGTTTGTGTGCCTGTTCCTTGCAGAGCTGTTGGATAAATAGAGGTGCTTGTTTAATCACAATGCAAGCAGCCCTTGGAAATCATCTTGGAAAAGGAGCTGTTCAGGTACACGGAGATTAATTCCGATCGCCTTGCAACCAGGGGACGGATGCCAAGGATTTAGGAGGATATTGCTGTGCATCAGCCAGTGAGGATGAGGGGGAATTTGAGACAGCTCCCGAGGGAATCTGATGATGCAAGAGATGCACCGTTAATGAGCCACTTAACTGGAAGTAGCTCGGCATGAAAGGCTGATGTCAAGGACTGCAGGAAGCTTTTCCCGCTGATTCATGCGGATCTGGACCTCTGCACCCAGAAACCCACTTGGACTCTGCTCATTAATCCAGCTCCAGCTTGTCCAACCACTCAGCTGCTTCCAGGAACTGGGATTTTGGCAAGACTTGGGCTGATGGTCTGGCCTTCTTCACTTTTGTGGAAAGAAGAGGGGAGAGAGTTTTTCTTTCTTGTTACAATTATCCAGTTCAGCTCCTTTTACTTATATCTCCCCATAAATCACAGTGATTTGGGGTAGAAAGAACTTTTCTTCAGAAACTGAGGCGTATAGTTAGATGAGACATTTAAATTGGTGATATTTATTGCCCAACTAAACCTGGAGTTGTACAGTCCATATAATCCACATAGTTTAGGTCAGGCATTTGCTGTATCTCCTCCAGTTGCTTGCAAGAACCCAAAACAGTGCACCCAAAAGCTTAATTTTGCTGTGATTATGAAAATCTGGGCTGGGCAGTTTGATTTCTTTGAGAGGCCATGTGGTGGGTGGACTTCAGAGTAGGTTTCTGTATTTATCGGGGGGGAAAAAGAGGGAAAAGGGACCTCAAAGTCCATCCAGTGCCACCCCTGCCATGGGCAGGGACAGCTCCCACTGTCCCAGGCTGCTCCAAGCCCCATCCAACCTGGCCTTGGGCACTGCCAGGGATCCAGGGGCAGCCACAGCTTCTCTGGGCACCCTGTGCCAGGGCCTGCCCACCCTCCCAGGGAACAATTCCTGCCCAATATCCCATCTAATTCTACTCTCTTTTGTTTTGAATCCATTTCCCCTTGTCCTGTCCCTGCAATACTTTTGCCTTTTGTATCCAGTTTACTTAAGAAATAGCACAAAATGCTTTTTACTTTAACTCTTGCTTCCTTATTCCCCAAAACAAGGGAATTTGTAACTCCCCAGTGCTTGACCCACAAGACAAAAGTGCCATAAGCAATAGAATTCGAATCACTTTTCTTCCAACAGGAAATGACAGAATAATTGTTCTTTTATTAAAAAATAGATAAATTCAAAAGAGAGAAAGGGAAGGGTTTGGTGAGTTCTATTCTACCCCAATTATTTAAGACCTCAGAAGTCTGAAGAACTTAAAGTTTGCTACAGTTTAGGATCACACGTCAGATTTGGCAGCTCTGCCCTAGTCCCAAATTTGCTGAGCCAGCTCCCAGAGGATTTTTGCTGCCTGTAAAACACCTCCTCCTCTCCCAGGTACTTCCCTCTCCAGCCCAGGCCTCAGGATCAAAGTATAAGGAACAAACGGAACAATTTCTTTACAGCTTCAAGGTAAACCTAATTTGCTGTAAAGCTGCAGCGAGGAGCTGCTCTTCCCTTGCTTTCTGCAGCAGGACGTGGAAGGATGAAGGAAGTGCATCCACACGGGGCAGGGGAGCTGTGAGGTGGCAAAACTGGGCTCAGATTTCAGGGAACAAGGCACACCTCGATTTGTGGGCGTTTGCACTTTGGGGCTTCTCATCTCCAGCCAGGATGAAACGAAGATCAAAAGATCCCTCATCTCAGCTTTTGGCCCAGGGCCAGCCCTGGGAGCAGACAGGTCTCAAGGTAGCCTGGAAAAAACAGTTCTGAGGTCAATTCATACAATGACAGGTGAAGGAAAGGTGGGAGGAGATGGATCACATCTTTGGGATCTGCTGTTCCAGAAGGACAATGGTTCAGGTGAGGCTGTGGCTGCCAGGGGTACTGCACAAACAGGACCCGGACTGGGACAAAACTGCTTAAAGGTGAAAGAAAAGGCAAAAAACCACCATGTACTGATGGACTGAGAGGCAGAGTGCAGGACAGGGGCTGAATGTGGCTTTTCTTGGCAACCTCACCTCAGCTGCTCTGGTTACATGCTTCTGCCAGGAACACACAAACCCCAACCCCAAACCAGCCACAGACAATATTCCTGCACTGCTAAAGAAAGAGAAGAACATCCATCAGTAAGTCCAAAATCAGACAAATCCCTCACACTGCTCAAGTTCATACCAGGACTGCCTGATATGGTGCCTTTTTTGGTCATATTTGAGCCCTTCCCTTTTATTCTGCAATCAAAAAGTCCTCTTATTCCAGCAAGAACTTTTTTCAAGGACTTGGGAATAACATTTATATTTTACAGCACTTGGGCTGTGAAGAATTAAGGGAGAGGCACCTGATATGTTACCAAGAAATTATTTTAGAAAAAAAAATATGTATTCAGGATGGGGAACTTGGATTAACAGGTTTGTTTTGGGGTTTGGTACATCTCCACTCTTCCCAGGAAACATTTCTCTGCATCAGACACACTTATACACAGCAGGATGAAAAACAATCCCCATTTGGCCATTTCCGGGGAGGGTTTTATTTTCAGATATCATCCAAACACCATTAACAATGAACATTTGTAAATGCACATCCCAGGACACAACACTCCAGCACAAACCTTCTGGAAGGTCCACTGAGTCCTTCCCCAGCTTTACAGGGGGTTTTTCAGCACCTTGTACTTGTGGTTTCCTACAGGACATGAGGCCAAAATCCATATGGATTCAATTACCTGGAAACAACCCCTCTACACTCTGATTCTGTTGGTTATTATGTCATTGCTTTATGGAAGGGAAATGTGGAGCTGAACACACCCCACACCGCTTCCAACCATGGCTCTACAAGGGAATATCGACCACAGGTCAGCAGGATGGCCCTGACAGCAAATCCAAGGTCATTCCCATTCACAGGGGAGTCACAGCAGGAGGTGGAACATCCAATACAGCAAGAAAAGCCTTAAAAAGAACCCTGCTCACCTTTGTAGCTGCTCAGCAGCCCAGGAAACTCTGAGGGAGCAGTTAAACACATCTCTAATCGTCCTGCTGCTTGCAATACTGTTTGAGTCCATAGGATATTCCTCCTCTTTACAATCCTGGGATATTTTAGTGCCCTGTGCTCGCTGCCAGACCAGCCACTGGTGGGTTTTGGAGCAGCTCTTTTAGGGTCCTAAAGCACAGGTGGCAAAACGCTGCTATGCCTGTAACATTTAGAGCTGTGATGGTTTCCCTGTGCCTGATATTCAGGATAATTTGGCTTCTCAACAGCAAAAATGCTGCCACATTAATGAAAAAAAAAAAAAAAATGCCCCCAAAAAAAAAAAAAAAAAAAAAAAAAAAAAAAGAAACAGCCCCAAAACATAGAAAAACATCTAAGATGTAATGAAATAAGAAATAACTTCTCAAAGAAATTGCTTGTGTATATTTTATGTTGCATCACGATCATAGAATCTATGGAATCATTGAATGGTTTGGGTTGGAAGGGACCTCAAAGCCCACCCAGTGCCACCCCTGCCATGGGCAGGGACACCTCCCACTGTCCCAGGCGCTCCCAGCCCTGTCCAGCCTGGACTTGGGCACTGCCAGGGATCCAGGGGCAGCCACAGCTTCTCTGGGCACCCTGTGCCAGGGCCTGCCCACCCTCCCAGGGAAGAATTTCTCCCCAGTAGCTCATCTAAATCTCTCAACTTTTAACTTAAAACCACCCTGCCTTGTCCTGTTGATCAACTCCTAACTGGGTTATTTTACCCATCTGATTCTTGCTCATTCTTGACTCCCCTTTCCCACCCCTTCTACATTCCCGTCACATTTAAGGATGGCTCATCATCCTGAGAAATCCAACATTTGATCGACACAATTTGGGATTATTTGGAAATAGAATGACATTTTTGCCAAGGATAAAATAGGAGAAGGCTCTACAAAAAACCTTTGGAAAGCTCATTCTGGTGAATCTGGGAGCACAGTTGGCTCAGAGAAGGAGCTGAGGTCACTCCATGCTCCATCTATCCACACATCAAACCCAAACCCTACCCAGAACCCCAAGGTCACTTCCCCTGAGGCTTTTTCCCAGAGTAGCTCTCACTTGGTGTCCTCTCAAAATGATCCTCAACTTCCAGTCTATAGAGGTGGAAAGGGAATTCCAGCACCCTCCTCCTTCCATACCCAGCAGTGGAAGAACGAGGAAATTGGGTCTTTTAGTGCAGAACTGAGTGAAGTTTGTGCATTTCATGATCCCCCTCTACTGACTTTTCTTGGAAATGCCACTATGGATAGAAGTGAAAACACAAAGTCAGACCCTGACTTTGAAACTCTTTGAAAGAACCCACTTTGCAAAAATTAAGGCTAATTTTAAAAGAAAATGAAAATTATTTTCAATAACAGGAAAAGGATTCACAAAGTGGAGAGTTCACTGCTCCCAATTAAAAGCAGCTCATCCCAAGTTTTCCACATCAGCAATTTGATCCTGAATTCCTGTTCCTCTTTCCCTTGAACACATTTTTCCTTGGCCTTGGCAGTCACCTTGTGGGGTTACATAACTCTGTGACACACTTACCCTGCCCTAATTTCTCAGGTAACCTTCACATTTCTTTTTTTCCTGGGGGAAAGAGGAGCTTGTTCAGAGCAAACCAGCAGGAGAATTCAGTGTGAAACTTCCAGCTCTGGATTTCCTCAGGACAGAAAACTTGACCCACGAGTCCGGACTCCAAAAATAACCTTAGCATGGAGGAATTCAGATATAACTCTCAACACAGCCCAAATCAGAGTTAATATCACATTGGTTTGGAGAATTTTATTCTAATTTTTAAGGTTAATTTTTTCTCAGGCTTTAAATTCATCAGGTGGCTTTAGGTTGATTGACTTCCTCAGTTTTATTGAGGTGTCAAAATTCCTCACAGTGGAGGTAGACATAGTACAAGAAAGACTCCTATGGGATAATATTTCCACAAGGAGAAGCCACCAAAGGTGTAGAAAAGCATGATCTCTAATATTAAAAAATTCTTCTGTGCATTTTAGAGAGGTGATGCCTGGGACCAAGAGTCTGCATAGGATATTCCCAACACCACAGTGAGAAAATGAAATCAGTGTTCAAATCTCCATCAGTCCAACGAGACTGCAGAATTTAATTCTTCTTAAAAACTAAAATATTGCTTGGGTTATCCTGGTCTGGCTGGAATATCCCCCAGATTCCCAAATCCCAGTGTACAGTTTCTCCAGAGTGCAGCAGCTGTTGCTTGCAATGATCTTCATGATGTTGTGGGTTAAGAAACTTTTCCAAGGAACGTTTTCTGGGAGCACAGCCTTGTCTGGTCTTCCCAACTCCAGTTTAAATTCTGCTGGAGAATTTCAGGACTGCTGGCCTTGGATCCTGGCCCCAAAGCAAAGGCAAAGCTCTTGACCCCCACAATGTCTGGGCTGCAACAAAGAAATCACAGGGCTCACATTAAACATCTGATGTCACCAAAGGAGGCCACGAGAACTCCATCACTCCAATATCATGGAATGGTTTAGGTTGGAAGGGCCTTAAAGCCCAGCCAGTGCCACCCCCTGCCATGGGCAGGGACACCTCCCACTGTCCCAGGCTGCTCCAAGCCCCATCCAACCTGGTCTTGAGCTGATTTCATTCATTTCAGGTGCCAGAGTAGGTAAAAACTGCACTGAGAGGTGTAGTCTGGGGGGGATCTTTCAGGTCCATCCCATCCCATCCCATCCCATCCCATCCCATCCCATCCCATCCCATCCCATCCCATCCCATCCTCTGACTCTCTAACTCCCTGCACAGGGCTGGGGGAGGTTTGCTGAAGCCTCTGGTTGTTCTCCAGACACTTTTCTACCACCCCCGTTCCCACGGGTCTGGTTTTATCCCGTGCAAGCGGTTCCTCTCTGTCTTTTTCTGGTCCTTGTGTGACAGATCTGCTCCAGTTTTCCCAGTTTCACTCTTCCTGTGTCATGGCTTTATTCCAGTTCCCTGACACAGGACAGGGAATCAAATTATCCCTCACACCAGCATTTGGGGCACTCAGTTCCAAATCTTAATTAGACCTGGTTTCACTGGCACAAAATCCCCTTTTTGGACAGGCTAAATTTATTCCACAGCACTCCTCAACCTCTTGCTATCCACAGCACTCCTCAACATCTCCTCTTGTTAAACCCTTTCATCCCCTGTCCCTTCCATCCTTGTACTCTGTAAATGATCAATTCCATCTCCAATCTGCCTCATTTCTGACTCCACTGACTTCACAGGGCAACTGATGGAGTGACTCTCTTTTGGGAAGAAAAAACAATTCTGGCTTGATTCTGTTAGTTCCTTCCCAATGCATTTTCAGTTCTAATTTACTGCCTGCTTTGTGTCTTTTATACCTGTTATTCCATTTTTAAATTGTAATGTAAAACAGAATCTGTCAATTTATTGTAGGACGAGCTGCAATTCCAAAATAACCAAACCATTCATTACAAAGTTTGGCACCAAAACTAAGAAGACTCAGAAGAAATAACCGTGAAATGCAGGTAGAACATTGAGTATTCCAATAAAATGAATGTGGGGAATTCTGCCTCATGCATTCCTTGCAAAGGTGCTGCCAGCAGGTTCAGAGAATCCCAGACTGGTTTGGATTGGAAGGGACCTTAAAGCTCTTCTAATTCCACTGCCTGCCGCGGGCAGGGACACCTCCCACTGGACCAGGTTGCTCAGAGCCCCAGAGGTTGCTCAGAGCTGATGAAATCCAGGGAGAATTATCCTAAAAACCAGCTAGGGAAGAGGTTCCAACACCCTTTTGCAGCAGATATGGAATAAAATGAATCCCTTGGTTCAATGCCACGACAGCAAGGGAGAAAAGCTTTATCTTCTCCCTTATCCTGAAGATCTGGGATGGTTCCTAAAGTGTAGCAGCTCTTCTGTAGTGCTTTGTGTTATGTGCAATTAACTCTTTCAAATGACTTTTTAAACGACTCGGATCCACACCTTTGTGATCAAGGGTGTGTAACTGCCAGGTGAAAAGGCATAAAACCCAGGGCTCAATAATTGTTGGGATCGTAAAAGTGAGGATTTAATTCCCACTGCAGGAGTGGGAAAGTGCCTCTCTGGGCACATGGAACCACCCTGCAGAGGCTCCAAGCATCCCAGTTGATCAAGGGCTGGCCACACCCTCACCCTGATAAGGAGCTGCCCTTATCAGTGAGTAGTTGCCAGGTTTTCCCTAAGATCAAGAGAGATTCTCTCTTTCACGAAAGAGCTGTGAAAACGATACAAATGAATCAGCCCCACACGACTTTCCCAGCGGGAAAAGCAGTGGATGTCGTGATGGGAGAAGGTCCAGCAGCAGCACACAGGTGGAGGTTGCATTTTTTACACCATCGCAGCCTGGACACGTCCCTGAGCTGCTGACCAAACCCTGTCAGATCCTGCTGCTGGCTCCCAGTGCAGACTGTCCTGTGGGAGACGATGGCTTTGAAAGCCTCTCCTTACCTGCCCTGCGATTCTTGAGGGTTCCTCCTCTGCTCCCGACCTGCAGGGAAGCTGCAAGAGGAGAGATCTCCTTTGCACATCACTTAGGACCCTCTACTTGCTCTCCAATCCTGGATTTTCCATACATGCGCTGTCCTGAAAATAGCAACAAAAACTGAGGATCAGTATTTTTATAATGTAGATTTTCTGTGTACTTTTTTGCCGGTATACACATTATACAAATATACACATTAATCAGTGTAATTACAGTGCAGTGCAATGATGCTGATTAATGTGTGCATTGAGGTAAAAAACGTCGAATTCCAGGATGGTTTGGTTTGGAAGGGACCTCAAGGCTCATCCGGTGGGCAGGGACACCTCCCACTGTCCCAGGCTGCTCCCAGCCCCATCCAGCCTGGCCTTGGGCACTGCCAGGGATCCAGGGGCAGCCACAGCTTCTCTGGGCACCCTGTGCCAGGGCCTGCCCACCCTCCCAGGGAACAATTCCTTCCCAATATCCCATCTAATTCCAATCTCTTTTGTTTTGAATCCATTTCCCCTTGTCCTGTCCCTGCAATACTTTTGCCTTTTTTATTCAGTTTACTTAAGAAATAGCACAAAATGCTTTTTACTTGAATTCTTGCTTCCTTATTCCCCAAAACAAGGGAATTTGTAACTCCCCAGTGCTTGACCCACAAGGCAAAAGTGCCATAAGCAATGGAATTTGAATCACTTTTCTTCCAGCAGGAAGTGACTGAATAATTGTTTTTTTTAATTAAAAAAATAGATAAATGTAAAAGAGAGAAAGGGAAGGGTTTGCTGAGTTCTATTCTACCCCGATTATTTAAGACCTCAGAAGTCTGAAGGACTTAAAGTTTGCTACAGTTTAGGATCACACGTCAGATTTGGCAGCTCTGCCCTAGTCCCAAATTTGCTGAGCCAGCTCCCAGAGGATTTTTGCTGCCTCCCCACCCTCCCAGGGAAGAATTTCTTCCTTACATCCCAGCTAAATTTCCCCTCTGTCAGTCTGAACCCATTCCCCTTGTCCCTCTCTGGTTCCCTGTAGCCCCTCCAGACCCTGGGAGGAGCTGTGGGCTCTTCTGTGTCTGCACTGCTCCTTAGAGGAGCTTTAGTAAAACTCACCCCAGCTCCTGTCTGAGCCCAGTGTGGTTCCCCAAGGGCTTTCATCCCCAAAATCAGAGCTGCCTCCTCTTTGAACTGTTCATTGTTCTTCCCTCATTGCTCTCCTCTGGATTTAGTACCCCATGAAATGCCATTTCCCATGCCTTTAATTAAGTGCAGCAAATGATTTCACAGCCCTGCTACTAAAAGTTAATTCTCCTGATTAAATCCCTGACCCTGTCAGAATAGATTTCATATTTGCTTTGCAGGGATT
The DNA here is from genome assembly GCA_013398175.1 of Climacteris rufus. Taxonomy (NCBI): domain Eukaryota; kingdom Metazoa; phylum Chordata; class Aves; order Passeriformes; family Climacteridae; genus Climacteris; species Climacteris rufus. The sequence continues at coordinate 94,322 of VZRZ01000987.1, forward strand.
ATTTCTCACAAGATGCCTTTGATTGGTGCTAATTATGTTGTCTTCCACCTCTCACTGATTGCATCCAGTCAGATCCTTCCAATCTCCAGCCTCATACTCCAAGCAACCAGCCCAGAGTGGCCTCTTCAGCTTTTGAAAGATTAATTTCAAGTTATCCATCCAAAACTGCTTCAGTGTGGCAAAATTGAACAGAAATCAGTTTGAGTGAGTTGTGCTGAGGGGTTGGGTTGGATATTAGGGAAAATCTCTTCACTGAAAGGGTTGTGCAGCTCTGGAAAAAGGCTGCTCGAGGAATGACAGTGCCCATCCCTGGAGATGCTCAAAAGTGTGTAGATGTGGTCCTTGGGCAGTGCTGAGTTAATGGTTGGATTTGATGACCTTGGAGATTGTTTCCAACCTTAATGATTCTATTATTTAATGGTCCTTTAAATTTGCAAGCAACTCTATAATCTTAGAAGATGCAGATTAATCACGTCACATCTGTACAGTATTTGCTCTGAATAAAGCAAATATCATCCTCCCAAAAATCTATTTATTGATAAAATTTTCCCTCTAAAAAAAACAAACAAGTAAGTTTAAGGCATATGAAGGTGCTCTGAAAAGAGGGAAAACTAAAAATACCCGGCCAGACCAAAGCCAAGGGGCCAGAACAGGTCAGATCATGTGGTAAGAATTTACATTGTGCAAAAAATTCTGTTTTCATAGCTCCCAGCTCTATATATAACCTTTAATTCCCACACTAAGTGTAAGAAATGCCCATAAGTCAGAAAATGCAACAGGATTTATTGGCAGCAGAAACTCCATTTGGAAGATTTGGGGCTGGGCTGTAAGTCCTTAAAGTCAGGAGCAAAATTCCATGGAATACACATTCAAACATTGTCAAGATCTTGAAAAAAAAGAGCAATATTTAGAGACAAAGCCTTCTTCCTTTTTTTTTTTTTTTTTTTTTTGCCCTGAGACTCTATATTTTAAGAAGAAAAAGATTCATTTAAATAAAAAATGAACTTTAAAAATGAGATATTTAGATTAGGGCAGACAGGTGATGTCATGATTTTATTTTTTACTGTGTGACAGAAGCAGGAGGCTGGCAGGAGGCTCATTGCAGCAAGGAAAAATCAATTCCATGACAAAAACTCAGTGAAATCCTTCCTGAAAAATGCATTTTTTAAATACATACTTTAATATTCCTTCAGAATACCGCCCACAGGAGGAGTTTTCCCAGTGAGCATCAGGTGTGGGACAATATAAACATAATTATGGGATGGTTTGGGTGGGAAGGGACCTTAAAGCCATGGGCAGGGACACCTCCCATTATCCCAGGCTGCTCCAATCCCCATCCAACCTGGCCTTGGGCACTGCCAGGGATCCGGGGGCAGCCACAGCTTCTCTGGGTGAAGAGAAGGAAAGAAGTGGAGGAACAACCAGAGCCCAACTCATGCAGCACAGTCAGATTTCCTGAAAAAGTGGGATAAGCCCTGTGGAAGGCCCCCAGGGAGCACAGACATGGATAAACCTCAATCTTTTCCACCATGGCACAAATGTTGTCACTGTTTTGATGTGAAAACTCAGGAAAAGAGGAGTCTCAATGTGCAACATCCCCCCATCTTTAGCACCCTTTACTGGCATAGATATTTCTTCCATTATTATATTCCAAGTCTTCTTACTCCAGGAAAAAAGGAGCTATAATTCCTCAGGAAATACTGTAGATATTGGGATTTTCTACAGGAAAACATGGGCAAAGCTGCTTGAAGCTGCTGTTTTATATTCCCAGTGGAGCATAAAACTCCTCTGGAGAGCTGGAATCTGGAAAATGAGGAGTTAAGTAGGAGCAGCAAAAATGCCTCGGAACATCCAGCTGCAGATCCCATAAAGCTTTTGTGGATGCCAGTGTTATTCCCAAGTGGATTGCTCTGACACAATATGGATACACTCCTTTGCATCTTTTTTTTTTTTCCAAAATAAGAAGTCTCTTTATTTATTTGTTTGTCACTGTTATGGTTTAAAAAACGACCCTTTAAGTTCCCCAGTAAAGATGAGAAACTCCTTAAAGTTCTGGCACTTCAGAGGAAATGAAAGGAACAGAAAAGGCAAAAACCAGAGCAGGATGCTGCTTGTTTTTAATAAACCCACTCCTTTGACCATCTGACCACTCCTTTTATGGCTAAACCCGAGCTTTTTCCCATGGCTGCTTTTGAGACTGTTCAAAAATAGGCTTCAGTTTTGCCTTGTAAGTCACTTATAAATATCTATTGCAGAATGCAAGCCTTTACCAGAAATCCTCCCCATAAAAAAGGTGTTGCAACTCCCACTGCATTTTTGGCTGTTTTAATACCATACTTTTATTAATGTTCTTTTAATTATTAAAAAAAACCACAGTAGTTTTCTAAATATAAATCCCTTGAGGTTGCCTAGGCTGCATAGATTTTTGAGAGGATTTCAGGCTCTTTCCTGCTTTTTTCCTGTCCTGTGGTGACATCTTCTGGTCCCTGCTCAGACTGCACAAACCCCATCCAGAGACACTGGGAGGGGACAGCCCAGAAACTCCCATTTCTGGCCATTAAGAGGCTTCTAAATGGGGCCCAAAAAATCCCACTTTTTGGTTTTCCCACGAGGATTATTCTCCTTAGAGCTTTCTTGCCTGGCCCAGTAAATCCTCACCGTATTCCCAAGAGCTGACTGGTTTTCTCGGTTTTATTTTGCACCATCATTATGGAAAAGGAACGTGAGGGGTGTAAGTCACCCCTCAGCTTCCCAATCCCCTGCATCCTGATCCTTGATGCTTTGTCCAAAGGCTGCTTCAGCTTCCAAAACTGACTGTATCCCTAAAGAAAGCCTGGTTTGGGATTATTTAGAGTTTTTAAATGAAAAACAAGGATATCTTATCTATGTACTTTATGTGGAACAAACAAAAAAAAAGATAAGCATCTATTCCATAATGCAAATCTTTACCCCCATAAACTGCCACTAATTATAGGGGTATCTAAGACAGCTACCCCAAGCTGTGACCTGAAGAGCTCTTCCAGGAGCTCTTCCAGCAGGTATGAAAGTCTAATTCCTAATTTCTAATTTTCCCTCCCCATGCCTTCCCAGGTTACGTGGGAGGTGCTCTGAGCAAGATCTTAATGCCCACATCCGCCCTGGTTTGATCCAGGAGGTTCCATGCCCACGTGGATGTGCCATAGGACTGAATTTAGGACAGCTGCCCATCGGCTGGGGCACACAGCAGTCCCCCAGGACGTGCCAGCACCACACCTGCCCTCCAGGCAGACCCACGCCTGCCCTGCTCCCCCAGCTCCTCCCTCGATGCTGCGGTGGCTCTGGAACAGCTGCCCCTTGAAGGGCACCGGGCTCTGGGTGTCACAGCCTCCTCACGGGGCTCTGGGCCTGTCACTTGTCACACAGGCCTGAAAATGTCACCCGAGGGGGTCCTCAGCTGCCTTTGGGCTCATGTGCCCCCAGAAAACACCTTCTGCCCTTGCCATCCCAGCCAGCTGCTGCCTGGGGCTTCTGCCCTGTGGGGTCATGTTTCAGAGCAGGAGGTTTTCCAGGATCATTGCAGAACTCATGATGGAAAAGGGCTTTTTGCAAGGGCCTGAGGTGTCAGGGCAAGGGGGAATGGCTTCAAACTGAAAGACAGCAGGTTTAGATGGGATATTAGGAAGGAATTGTTCCCTGGGAGGGTGGGGAGCCCCTGGCACAGGGTGCTCAGAGAAGCTGTGGCTGCCCCTGGATCCCTGGCAGTGTCCAAGGCCAGGTTGGATGGGGCTTGAAGCAACCTGGGATAGTGGAAGGTGTCCCTGCCCTGCAGGGGGTGGAACAAGATCATCTTGAAGGTCCCTTCCAACCCAAACCATTCAATGATTCTGTGATTTTCCACGATTTAATTTACCTTTCCTTTTGGGAATGGGCCTGTTGGAGTAACTACTCACCCAGCTCTCATTGCTGTCACCTCTGGATAATGAACTGGAACAAGGCAAACACGAGGGTGAGGAGCTCGGTGTGTTTATTAGGGAATCCACTCAACTTTCAGCACCTTCTCATTTAATTTAAGAAACACAGGAAATAGACTTGGTGGTACATGGAAAATCAGCCGTAACGGGAGACGTGGTTCTGAGTGCTGCTGGCTTGGATACAAGGTTTGTCACACAAAAACGATGTCATGGAGTCATTTAGGTTGGAAAAGGAGGAAGGAAGGAAGGAAGGGGAAGGAGGAAGGAAGGAGGGGGATTTTCTTCATCAGCAGATGAGACCCTAAACACTAATGCAGCCTTTAACCATTCTACAAACCCCACAGGTCCTTCTCCCTACCCTTGGAGCTGGATGTGGCAGCCACACTGGGGCGAGGGACACAGTGACCTGGCAGAGTCAGGATCAGCTGCATGGCCAAAAAAATCCCTCTGTGCTCAGGAAAACCTTCTGCTCTGCCAGGGAGCCGGGGCTGCCCACAAAGCACCACTGCCCGGAACAGCTCATTAGTGGATAGCCCATTAACACTCCCACGGCAGAGGGGGAAAGTAGAAAACCCATTCTAAGATGAACAACAGGTAAATGTCAATTTGCAGCTCCATCAACCGTCCCACACAGCACTCAGGCTTTGGTTACTCCAGTGAAAACAGCCCGGAATATAGGGGGAAGCTCTGGCTCTGGAGCACAAGTTGGATGAGGAGCGGCTGAGGGAGCTGGGAAAGGGGCTCAGCCTGGAGCAAAGGAGGCTCAGGGGGCCCTGCTGGCTCTGCACAGCTCCTGCCAGGAGGGGCAGCCAGGGGGGTCGGGCTCTGCTCCCAGGGAACAGGGACAGGACAAGGGCAAACGGCCTCAGGCTGGGCCAGGGGATGGCTCTGGGGGCTGTGAGGGCAGTGAGGGCTGTAGAGGCTTTGAGGGCTGCGGGGTCTCTGAGGTTTTTCAGTGCTCTGAGGGCTCTGGGGGCTGTGAGAGATGAGATAGGTCTGGAGGCTCTGGTGACTCTGAGGGCTATGGAATCTTTGTGGCCTATGGGTTCTGTGAGGGCTGTGGGGGCTGTGAGGGCTGTGGGGGCTGTGGGGTCTGTGAGGGCTGTGGGGTCTGTGAGGTCTATGGGGGATTTAAGGGCTATGATGTCTATGAGGGCTATGGGGTTGTGATGGCAGTGGGGTCTGTGAGGGCTGTGAGGTCTATGGGGGATTTAAGGGCTATGATGTCCATGAGGGCTATGGGGTTGTGATGGCAGTGGGGTCTGTGAGGGCTGTGAGGTCTATGGGGGATTTAAGGGCTATGATGTCCATGAGGGCTATGGGGTTGTGATGGCAGTGGGGTCTGTGAGGGCTGAGATGGGTCCAGGGTCTGTGGGGGCTGTGAGGTCTGTGGGGGCTGCGAACGATATTGGGGCTTTGAGGACTGCAAGGGCTATGGAGCCTCTCAGCGCTGTTGGGGCTTTGAGGGCTGTGGGGTCAGCGAGGGCTCTGGAGCTGTGCGGGCTATGGAGTTTTTGATGGAGTTTTTGGGTGCTGTGATGGCTGTGAGGTTGAGCACCTCGGGGGTTTTGAGGGCTCTGGGGGCTGTGAGGGCTGAGGTGGGGCTGGGCTCTCTGGAGGCTGGGAGGCCTTTCATGGCTGGGCAGGCGTGTGGGGCAGTGGGGACTGTGAGGGCTGAAATGGCCATGGGGACTCTGAGGGTTTTTTAGATTGGATTTTAGGGAAAATTTCTTCACTGAAGGGGTGGTCAGGCATTGGATTGGGCTGCCCAAGGAAGTGGTGGAGTCCCCCTCCGTGGAAGTGTTTAAAAGGTGTGTGGATGTGGCAGCTGGGGGCATGGGTTAATGGTGAACATAGCAGTGCTGGATTAACGGTTGGATTTAACGATCTTAGAGAGCTTTTCCAGCCTTAATGAATTTATGATCCTATAACCCAGTGACTTTTTTCCCTCTCCCCCTCTTCAGCTTCCCAGACTTGAGTAGAATCCTGCAAAACACCTTTTCACACCCCTCCAGTGCCACATTTCACAGAGGCTGTGATGCAGCCCCAGCTGGTGAGGCCCTGGCACAGGGTGCCCAGAGAAGCTGTGGCTGCCCCTGGATCCCTGGAAGCGTCCAAGGCCAGGCTGGACAGGGCTTGGAGCAGCCTGGGATAGTGGAAGGTGTCCCTGGTGGAACATGATGGTTTTTGAGGTCCCTTCCATCCCAAACAGGGATGAATTTATGATTTATCTTGGACAGGTAGGAAAATTAGAGCAGGTAAAATCACAGTGCTGCTTTCCCGGCCAGGACCACATGGGGGACTCTCCTACAACTTTATAGGGGAAAAGGATTTCAAAGAAGAGGGAGAAGAGGAATAAATCACTTCTACAGCTGAAAATGCAAAGTCCATTTTAGGCTTTAAGTTTTTAATCTTTTAATCTGCAAAATTCATTAACAGGTATCAGTTTGTCTTCATATCCAGCTGCTCCTCTGGCTCCTGTCAGCCCCTGGTTTGATGCTGCAAATTGCACATTGCAAGTATCCTGTTAATTTTTATTAATAAATTTAAGAGACTTGGTTGATCCACTTTAGACAAAAATTGCAAACGACCCCCCTGACCACTCATAGAGTCTATCTTATATAACCCACTGTGAGCATATTCCAGGGCTGGGAGGACCTGGCCAAAGGACACCTGGTGCAGGCATGGTGGAAGGTGCAGAGGGTCACAAGACAGGTTGGGGTTTGGGCAAAAGGGCAGGAAAAGAGGAATATGAAATGGAAGAGTGCTGGGAGGGAGGGAAGAAGTGCATGGCCCAGTGCTGATCAACTTGAGCCACCACATCTGACGTAGAAAAATGCATTAGAAATGGCCAGAAGAACAAAAGCAGACTTTAAGTTTTTGTTGACATGGCCGTATTTTACTGTGGTTTTCTGTACTTCCTACTAACACTTGCCTGCCTTGAAGGCTCAATACAAACATCACTCTCTACCCCCAGACACAGCACACATGGAAAGCATTTGGAGCTCTCAGATGTCACCCCGAAAATCAAGAGTTAAAAACACAAACTCTGTTCCCTTTAACTGGTAGGAAGGGAATATAAAAGGCACAATAAGCCTCAATTTCTGGGAAGTTAATATAATAGTCAATAAGTATCACCCTGAATTCCCTGTACAGTGCCTCCCGTTGCTAAAATGCAGAAGAAAACCCTGAGTATCTCTAATTGAAACTCGGCTATTGTGCAGCTTCATTTAGTGGGAGGCTCTGGGTTTGTGGTGAAAGTCACGACTCCAGTGGAACTGAGAATGAGCTGCCAATTCCAACAAAAGTGGAGGTGACCTCGCAGTTGTTTTAAAAGCTTCTCCAGAGAAGAGACATTATCATTCTAATTAGAACTTCCTTCTAGTGGGGAGAAAATTTGTATTGCACAGCTGCCATAATTCTCATTATAAGTGAGCAAATAATTGTTCTTACTCGACACATTAAATTCCTATTATATCTTCAAAACATTACCTAAAACCAAGAGTCAGAGATTTTTCTTTTTTTTTTTTCTTTTTCTTTTTTTTTTTTTTTTCTGCTGGAGGCCAGTGTTTGAAATGTTCTGCCAGGGAAAGCACAACAGTGACAGGCACATCACATCTCATGGCAGCTGTACCTATCAGACAACAATGACAGATCTTCACCTCCTTTAATGATCCTTTTTAAGGTCTCGGCTGTGTGGGACAGCAGGAAAAGAAAGGAATTTGCACCGGGAGCCAAGGAAGTATTTGGATTTCACAGGATCCCAGGGTGGGTGAGNGCAGGGAATGGAGCAGGGATGATCCCAAGGAGGAGACTCCCACTTCCCTCTACCCAGCTGCCAATTTTCCCGAAGCTCGTGGAGAATTATTTCGTTTGGAGANCCCCCAGAGGGCACCTGGTGGCAGCTCCGTGCCCCAGCAGGGCCATCCCAGAGCCCAGGGCACAGCAGTGTGTGCACACAGCTCTGCAATATCCCCAGGGAGGAGCCTCCAGCCCCTCTCTGGACAATGTGCTCAGGGCTGGGGCACTGCCCAGGGCAGAAGTTCTGCCTCCTGTGCAGGGAGAGGGAACTCCCTGGGCATCAGTTCCTGCCCGTTCCTCTGGGGCCATTGCTGGGCCCCCCGGAGCAGAGCCCGGGAACAGAAGCACCTCTTTGCTTCACACTTCCCTCTGTCCAGCTGTCAGTTTTCCTGAACCTTGTGGAAACTTTATGAATTTGGACACTGTGAACTTTCCTTCAAATCTGGGTGAAAAAAATCATTTGGTTCAGAAATTAATCTGAATTATCCTGACAGGTGGGTGGACACTGCACTCAACTCAGTGTTGTTTCCATAGGAAATAAATCTGAAAGCAGGAGGGTAACGAGAACATTATTAAAATAAGAGAGGTCCTCAAGTCTTAGGAGGGCTAATTGGCACCTCACAACTGCTGGAGAACTAATTACTGATGGACTAATTTAGACCAGGCACCTGGGAAGTGCTGGTGATGGAAGCACCGTGGTGCAGGGATGCTGCAGGGCAGGGCAGGAGCACTTCCCACGGGATCCAAACATGGCTGTGGATCAAGGGCTCTTTGTCAAGGGCAACAAGCCCAGTCCAACCTAGAAATAAAGCAAACACTGGTAAAAAGAACCTGAATTTCTGAAATTTCTGTATTCCTGGGTTTTTTCAGGATGCCTTTGGGATTTAATGAGAAGCATTACTCTGAGATTTTTGGGGCTGTCTGAATGATCCTTGTGGGTCCTTTCCAACTCAGGATCTTCTCTTCCGTTTCTATGAAGAAATCATTTTGCTTGGTTGGTTTTGGAGATTCTGGTGATCCTATAAGATCTGCACTAGCATTCTTTTCTCTGGATTCAGCCAGGAGTCTGGAAATGTGTTTTTACCCAAGACCGTAAAACAAACCCTTTTCAAAGGATAAGTCTGCAGCATTTATTATAATGTAGAGTAGGAAAAAGAACCATATTTAGTTTGGGAATTGTATTTTCTTCTTCAGTTCAGCCACACAGAGCTATATTCAACTGCAAATAAAATCTCCCCAGGACTTCCTACCTGACCAGACCTTTTAATTTATCATTTATATATAAATCAAACCTTTTATAGAAAGATGGAGAGGGGCTAAAGACCAGCTAAATTCACATCACTGCTATGCTATGACAACATGCAGATATGCCAGGGGAGGTCTAGAATCCCATAATCCCAGGATGGTTTGGGTTGGAAGGGACACGAAAGCCCATCTCATTCCTGACATGGGCAGGGACACCTTCCACTATCCCTGGTTGCTCCGAGCCCTGTCCAACCTGGCCTTGGACACTTCTAAATATGCTCTATTATTACAATTTGGGGCATTAAAATCTAATAACTCATGAGACAGCAGCTGTTGGCAGTACCTTGAGCACTGCTAAGTGCAGAAGTACAGCTGGGTGGGAGCAGCTTTTCCAAATTTCACACCTTCTTTTGCTGATCTATAGATTGTTTGTAAAAAATTGTCTAAAAAAGGGCAGGGTCTTGATATTTGGGATATCGTGATACCTGGGGAATCACTTACTGAATGTGGCCTCTGAATAATAATACCGATCATAAATCCTTCCTGAGGAAGTTTATTTACATTCCTTTCTCCTGGGCACAGGAGTTTGATGGACATTTCCTTTGACCAGTGTGCTTGAGGGGAGGCCCTTTGTCTCCTCCAATCCACAGTGATTTATAAGGCACATAGATAATAAAGACGGGCAAGGCCTGACGCACTTGTTCCTTGATCTCAACAGGTGTCTGTCTCGTTCTTTCGTGTCATTACTGTTCTGAGGTAAGTTTATCATGAGCTGGATTTGTGCTGCAGATGCTGAGGCCAAGCCTGTCACCTGCAGCTGGCTCAGGGAAGTGATGAAGCTGAGCCTCCATCAGGTTTCTCTGCTGACCCCTAGGAATGCAGTGATTCCTTTTGGAGGGGGTAGAGGTTACCAGGACATTGAGAAGCCGTGATTCCCATCCTTCCCAGCTTCTCCTACTCTCACACCCACTTTCCCTTGCTAACTTTTTTTCTTTGCTTAGTGACAACTATTCCTCCCTTCCAACCCAAACCATTCTGAGGCTCTGTGTTCTTTTCCAAGGAGGCTGAACCAGCAGCGCTCAGACGAATGCATATCACAGTCTAGGGTTAAATAATTTCTACACCCCTCTCTCTAAATTCCTAAAAAGCAAATCATGCAACACAAGAGGTGGAAGGAAGCACAAGGAACCAAACTGACACATCCTGCAGCAGTAACAGATGGGGACTTTCCACTGCCTAAACCTCAGAAGCTTTGCTGTCTTATTTCATATTTTTCCTTTAACAACTCCGTGTTAGTTGGAGGACACCCAGGTTCTTGGGAAGGCTGGAAAGCTGAAATCACTGTGTCTTCCCTATTTGTGGAGCACTTTGCCCCCTGCTACCCTAAACTCATTTGGCACAAGGAGCTCTTGAGCTGCCTTCCCCTCGCGGCAGAGTGGGAATTGTGCTCCAGCTTGGATGGGAGCTGCACCTCGTGCCTGTGGGCTGTTCCTGCCCTCCCTCCTGCCCCCTTGGAGACAGATACCATTTTTAAGCAGGATTTCCATCCTTCATTTAGCAGGAAGAAGTGTTTTATCCAGTGGTCTCTGCACGTTCCCAGAGGCAGAAGGACAATGGGTGGGTGTCTGTGTAAGTGCATGAAGGGAGCAAACCCTCTCCAGGCACACAGTGTCAGGGCTGTTCCACAAGTCTGCACTGTAATTTGTCATCTTGGCAGCTTAATTAGCCTGGGCAGCACAGTGCCCAGCGTGGCACCCGTGTGTCCCTCCATCCCTGGGCAGAGTGCTGCCTCTCCTGCCCTGCCTCACCTTTTGTGCGGAAATGAAGGAGGAGGCAGTGGTTGAGCCAAGAATGAGAGCCCTGGCAGCACCATTCTGTGCTTCTCCTGGCCTCAGCAACCCCTCCCACACCCACTGTTCCACCACACAGGGCAGCTCTTTCCAGATCCCTGCCCTGATGTCCCCCCAGAATTCACACCCTCATCCTCCATTTATTTATGCACATTGCTAAGTGTAACTGTACAGCATTTCCAGTCTGCAAGGCAAAAATGTGCATCAGTAAATTAAACTGGTGGAAGAGACAAATATTTATTATTCTCACTTGGTGTGATGATGGTTATAAAGCTTTGAGTTTACTGCATCCTTCGTGGTGCTCATTTAAACCGTGGTGATTAATCAGCATTGACCATTTTGTTTACCCCCTCTCCCCAGGACTGATGTGCTGTGGGAGCTCTGTGTAATGCTAAATCAGAGCAAAGGCTGCTCAATATTTTATATATTTAAAATCTGCACTTTCCTTTTTTATTAAAACAGCCTCTCACCCGCATTTCTGAGGTAGCAACTTGGAATAAAGGAGCTCTTTGTGAATGCTGGGAGAGTGATGCTGTCTAGGCCTGATGTCTGAGATGTAACACATTAAAAAATAATCATCTTTCTACCTGTGCAAAATTAATCAGATTAAATAATGACCTTAATACAATTTCCCTTGGTGACCTTTATTGAGGAAAATAGAAATTCTTCCTCAGATACTAAAAATAATCACAGCAAAGCAGAGTTTCCTCTAAACTTTGGCGTTATCATTCTCCCTAAACTCTTCAAACAAAACTAAACCTCCCTCATCAGCATCACCATCACCCAACATTCAGTTCTGCACCATTCTCTAGAAGCATCCTGTCCCTGGCTCCCCAAAAATCTTCCCCAGATGCTCTGGCTGGACTTCTGTGGCATTCCCAGGAACACCTGCCCTGGGACGAGGTGACCCCTGTGCCTGCTATCACATTCCATTTAACTGGTTGCTCCACAATCTTCTGGGAGAAGAGAACAAAATCTTGAGTGATAAGCACGAAAAAAGGTTAAATTTAGCCTTGTTGCCCTAAAAAGGTGATGTTTTCTGTTCTTTAAGCATTTCAGCAGAGCTTTGAAGGTGAAGAGAACAATTTTGAACACTTAGACATGAGATCTTGTCCTTGCTCTTCAAAGAGCTGCGAAAAAGCCACTGTAGAGACACTTCCCCAAACCCACTTTGGAATCCAGGACAAAAAACTTCCCAGCTGTTTTCCCCTCCAAGCAAAGTCTGCCTGTCCAGAGCCAGTGTTCCAGCAGGAGCTCCTGGAAGCCAAACATAGGTTAAAGCCCCCAGGTCTGCGCAAAGCACGGCAACCCCACGGGGAATCAAGCTGCCAGGGGGCAGGGTCAGATGGGATATTGGGCAGGAATTGTTCCCTGGGAGGGTGGGCAGGCCCTGGCACAGGGTGCCCAGAGAAGCTGTGGCTGCCCCTGGATCCCTGGCAGTGCCCAAGGCCAGGTTGGAACAACGTTTGCAGGGTTGTTGCTCGTGCTGGGTGACTCCTGACAGGATCAGCACAATTTTATCCTGTAAAGAGCAACAATCGTTACCAGAAAGATAAACAACATTTCAGCTGTTCTGGCTGGTGCCTCCTTGAAAGCCTTGGTTTTTCTGCTGTGAGTGAATTACCTGATTCTTCTTGTGTTGTTGCACCAGTATTGATCCAGCTCCAGCTCCATTTTTAGCATGGGATCACCTGGGCTCACTGCTCCCAATCCAAACAGGGAAATCACTGACACTCCCTCCTTCCAGTAATAAGGAAAAAAGGCAGTGCTCCTCAGTACTCATCTAATGGGCTTTTGAGAGCCAGCTGCTTTCAAAATTCACCTGATAAACTGCACTGTTCCTTGGGCTTATCAAAGCTTGAGGTTTATCAATGCTTTGTAATAAATGCATGTCCTTCTCAGACTATAAGCAATGGTAACTTAGCAACAGAGAATCATGGAATGGCTTCAGTTGGAAGGAACCTTAAAGCTCATCTCATTCCAGCCCCTGCCATGGGCAGGGACACCTCCCACTGTCCCAGGCTGCTCCAAGCCCCGTCCAGCCTGGCCTTGGGCACTGCCAGGGATCCAGGGGCAGCCACAGCTTCTCTGGGCACCCTGTGCCAGGGCCTGCCCACCCTCCCAGGGAACAATTCCTGCCCAATATCCCATCTGACCCTGCCCTCTGGCAGTGGGAAGCCTTTCCCCCTTCTCCTGGCACTCCAGACTTGTGAAAAGTCCCTCTCCAGCTCTCTTAGGGCCCCTTCAGGCCCTGCAAGGCCACAATGAGGTCACCCCAAAGCTTCTCCTCTCCAGGTGAGCACCCCCAGCTCTCCCAGCAGAGCTGCTCCATCCCTCTGAGCATCCTGGAGCCTCCTCTGGGCTCTCCCCAGCAGCTCCAGGTGCTCCCTGTGCTGGGCCCAGGGCTGGGGCAGCTCTGCAGGGGGGTCTCACTGAGGGGAGAGGGGCAGAACCCCCTGCCCTGCTGCCCACGCTGGGGCTCAGCCCAGGGCACGGGGGGCTCTGGGTGCAGCTCTCACCCCCCAGCACCCCCAGGGGCTTCTCCAGGCTGCTCCCTCTGCCCATCCCAGCCTGGGTTGATCCTGGGAGTTGTCCCAACCCAGGGGCAGCACCAGCACTTGGCCTTGTGAAACCCCATGAGATTCCCATGGGCTGCTGCTCAGGCTTGTCCAGCTCCCTCTGGATGGCCCCGTCCTTCAGGTGTGTTTCAGAGCCACTGTTTCTGCAGCATTTGAGGGGTGAGTAAGTGTGTGCAGGAGAACAAGCTGAGAACCATTTCTCACCACTACAAGCTTGAAATTATCCTTAATTTGAACATTTCCAGTTACACCTGGCATTTACTGGAGGTAAACTGATGGAACATGGAGAAGCCACTTCGCAGCCACTGAGAGCATCACTCCAAATCACCCTGGGGACAAGCACCACTGTCGCTGTCATTCCCTGGAGACTCCTGCACATACCAAGCCGTGTTTCCTTGGAAGTGTGTGACACTTCCCAGAAAGCACTTCCACAGTTGTCACTGCCCCAAACCAGCCCATTCCCACTGTGTATTTTCCCACCATCTGTATCAGGCTGGTGCTGTTCTCCCATTGCTAAAAATTCACTTTTTGTTCCCCAATCACTTTTCCATTTTGCTGACTGTGCCAGTTTTCCAGGTTCTGGAAGGACTCGTGGGATGATGCCGAGTGATTGTGCTGGCAGAAGCCAGCAAGACAGACGTGTCACCCACCATGACCACGCTGTCCTTTCCCTCACACCAAATCCTGGGTGCAAGGACTCCCACCATTAACACAAAAGTATTTCAAGTTTCCCAACAGGTCCCCAACAGACCTGTGGGACTTTTTTATAGTCTTGCTCACAGTAGTAAATACTTAAACGAGGAAGAAAATAAAAATATTTCTATTTTCTGCCTTGCTTTCCCTTCCCCCTCCCAGTGGGAATTACACTGCCCTTCTACAGCCCCACAAGTGGATTTTCCAGCACATTTGGATCTTCCCTATATTGAAAATGTAGCAGGTGCTGTGCTAAACCTACAAAATCCTCAGTGCCTGCTTGGAGGAGCATAGGAATTAAATCAATGGCAGGAGGGGTGATTATCACCTTGATCCACCAGCCAGTGAGAGGTTCTGCCACCCAGGGGAACCTGCTCATGCCTTGCCTCAGCCTGACAAATTTCTGTGGTTAAATAGCTGTAAATTACATCCCAAGACACAGATCTGGAATTTTACTTACTGCATCCAGAGCTGTGCTAATGCCTTGCTTCTCAAAGGGAAATAAAAGGGAGTTTTTTTTTTTTTTACTGGATCAATCTGTGAGCTTCCTGCTGTTGGTTCTGGCTCCCACTGCCTGCTCACAGCCTAAAATCTGGAGTTATTCCTGGCATGGCATCCCCAGAAAGTAAACTTTGGAATTATGCTTTAATTTACAGGATTACATCCCCAGAAAATAAAAGAGAAAAAAAAAAAACTGCCTTCCCCACCCCCCAATCTTATGCACCTGAGAAAGATTTCACCAAAGTATTCACAGATCTGAAAGTTTAAATAAAATCCAGCTAAATTTTAGATAACACAGCCCCCCACTGCAGAAAAAAACGGGATTTCTCATCTCTCTGCATTGTGGGAGAAGTTCTGAGTGCTTGGATAGCACAAAGGAGATGGTGTGGAAGGGATTTCCCTTGGATAAACATGGACAGCACTACTGACCACCAGTGTCCACCCTGAGGATTCCTTCACAGAGATACAGCTGCTGTAGGCATGAGCCTCTAGAAACACAGAAAAAACTTCTTTTTCCCTCAGAAAGTTTGGAGAAAATGTTTCCCTAAAAAGCACACGACCCTTTTGAATATTAAGTGAGAACAGAAGTGACAGACTTCGCAATAAAAACGAGGCAGTGAAATAATAACAGTATCTTAAACAGGATTAAAATATAACATTTTACTCATTATTTCAAAGAATAGATTTTTCTTTCTTCCATCAGTCTTATCTGCATGTCCAGCCTCCAGCTAAACTCCAAACAGCTGTTTTTGCTCCAGTACCAAGTGCAAATATGCCAAGAAAAAGGAGTTAGGAAAAAGAAACACGTGGTCTTTGTTTTGCCCTTGTGTGATAGGCTATAGGGCATTTCTCATGCCTAAGAACAAGCACCATTGCTCAAAATATTTGGTCAGAAACCTCAGCTTGAGAAGGAGGTATTGGACAGGAAGGTCACGTCGACGTCACATGCGAGCAGCTCCCAAAGACAAACATCCCGAGGGATCTGCTGGAGCAGAACCTGGGCAAAGGGAAAGCCAACACAGCCACAGCAGCACAAAGTCCTTTCCTTGCCAGAGCAGAGCCGTCCTCACCCAGATCCTGTGGTGAGGCTTCAGCTGTGGAGCAGGGAGGGAATGGTGATGCCAGTTCTTTCCTTACCAATTACACACATCTATCTGTTGGCTCTTCCAACCATTCCAGAGGAATCCATGTTGTTCTCACAGCTGGTTTGATCTTACCCCAAAAAAAGCTTGCACAACACAACAGGACACTTTTCTCATGGGAATGTGGTTCTGCTTTTCAACTTTCCTGTATCCCATTGGAGAAAACCACTTTACTCTGTATCCCCGGTGTCTTTTTTGGGTTTTGGTGACAACACAACAGTGGCATTTCTCAGTTCCCTGCCCAGGCTGGGACACAACACACTCACCACTTGGAGGTAAAACCAGAAATTGCAAGCATGTGCCCAAATTTATGTCACGTATGTAACAAATAACGTGAACTGAAAGTTTTGGGAACAACTCTGTGTGTGTGTCCTGGGACCCTTTGCCCTTCACAGATCTCTCTGTGCGTATCAACCTCATAAAATATTCCCTTTTTCTCCTCTTCCCTGTGTGTCTTTTCAGCAGGTTCATGTTCAGAGTGGGATGGTGATTGCACCACTTAACCCAACAGCCAGCTGGGCTTGGGAATGGATCCATCCTCTTCCTCTTAAGTACTCTTTAATGCCTACCACCATCACACAGGCTCGTGGCTCATCCTGCTTTATTTTGGAGGGATATAGCCACAGGATGACAACTACTGATGGGGCATAAAAACTGGAGCTAAGGACTGTGGAAAGAAACAAACAGAACTGATGTGGGAAGAGATGAAAAGATGAAAAATTGACTGGAGAAGAAAATTGGAATGAGCTAATTTACAAAAGAAAATGAATGAACCACGGCCAGGTAGCTCTGAATAAGATTAATTGCTACACATTGCCTTCCTCTTTGCAATTTTTGTCTTATTTTCAGCTTCCATTGCACTTTTCCATGTGGCAGTGCTGTAATCTCAGGAACTCTTATTCCCTAAGTTTGTCAGCTGGGCATTGTTTGCATAAACTGCTCTATCCCTATTGACTTTGGAATTGGTACTCAAATTTCAGCCAGCCGAGGATTTGCTCCATTGACTTGGATGGGTTTATTTTTAATTTATTACTCTGAGTTCAGAAGGCAGAGCTCTGGATATAAATCTTGAACATAAATAGACAATTTCCAAATCTAAACAGTAGAGCCACAAGTACCATACAGAAAAACAAGCCAGGCAGGGATAGAACTGTCTGGAAGGTTAACGAAAGGGGGCTGTGCATTTATTAGTAGTTTACTGTTTATTAAACAAGAAATCTAGATCCAAAAGAACTCATTAATCGAAACCAAGTAGTGTTTAGTGAAACGGGAGCCTGTCAAAACTGGGGAGGACGATGGATCGGTACAAATGTGAGTGCAAATTTTGTCTGGGGACTTTAAAGCGTGTCGTTTGTCGTGGACAACGGATGTGCACAATACAAACTCCGTACAGCTCCCCCTGGGTGACAATAAAAAGCGCAGTTTATTATAAACCGAAGTAAAAATGAAAATAAAAAAAAAGAAACTAAAATCACAGTTTTGTCATTGGTATGTGGAGGTTGTTCCAAGGGCCCATCCAGAGCTCCTCCTCGTCGGACTGTGTGTGTTCACTGTGCGACTCCAAGGGCTCCTTGACATCCTCGTGGTCAACAACCGATTCCTGCTCTTCTGTGCTTTTCAGTTTGGACCCCCCGGGCTTTGTCACTACATTTTCGGCCCCTATAGTAGAGGAAAATGAGACACTGCAGGGTCTGGAGTTCATTTTGTCACTAGGGGAGGGTCCCTTGGACAAGGTGTTCAGCGGGACGCTCTCCTCGTGCGTCACCGCCAGCTTGTCCAGTTTCTTGAACTGTTTCCCCAGCCTCACCGGGGACGTGACTTTTAAATGGTTGCCGAGGCAGACGCGCCGGGTCCTGACCACGGAGCCGTTCTGGGCGATGTAGATGTTCCCGTTGACGCTGGGCTGGACGCTGGGGGTGCTCAGCCGGCTCCTCTGGCCGGGCTCGGCAGCGCTGTCCTCTCCTGTCGAGCTCGTCTCGTACTCCGGGTCCACCACCAGCTTGATCCTTTTCTTTTTGGCCCACTGTTGGACAACAGATAGAAATGTCATTATCACCCAGCCCTGTTTCTTTGTTTGCCTGGCCTTTTTCTGTTTATTAAGTAATAACTCATATCAATTTCATGCAACTTTGCTTTTTTCCCCTCGGGATGGGCGCAGAAACTGGAAGACCCTGAGGAGGAAGCCTCTGTTTAAAAGACACTTTTTACTCCAACGTGTAAGTTCTAGAAAGGCCTTAGGAGCTCTCTTCCCTCACATTGTGAATTCTGTGCATTGAGCAGCTCTGCTCTGTATGCACCACACATCCAGCAGAGAAAATCCCGGGACCTACACAAGGGAAATTCTCAGGCACAGCGCTGGCAAAATTGGCTGGTTAAAAAAAGAAGAGCTCAGTGCAAGGCTTTGTGACTGTTCCAGGCAGGTGGGATCAGTGGAGATGTTTGGGAAGATGGTGGAGAAACAAGATGTTAGATTTTATATAATTTATTTTTTTTTTCAAGGAATTAATGCAAACAACTTGCACGCTGCTGTGACTTTGTAGTAACAGTGATCCCTCTATAGTGAGCACACAAACCCCACTAATTATCTTAATTTATAATTGATCTTTTTAAGATAAATGCCTCCTTGCAGCACACTGAAACAAGCTATTATCCTCCTTGAATTAATAATTCAGACATTAAGATGCTATCACAGTTAACCCCCACTGCAAAACACACAGGAACATGAGAAAAGCCAGTTTTTAGAGAAAGAAAATCATGCAAGGTACAAAGAGGTGATTACTTTTAAGCTTTTGGGAAGCTACACTTGGTACAAATTACTTAGATGCCTCTTCTTGCTGTTCCTGGCACGGACAGACCATGTTCTTCACATGGATATATTCCAGTGGATCTATTCCTGCCTAATTTAAGTGGGATTTACATTAAAACACTGTGTGCAGCTACAACGTTGGGCTGTATGGGGATGCAAAGGGGCAGGTAAGTGATCATATATCTAGTTCACATAGATGTTTGAAAAAAATAAATGAAATAAAATGAAATAAAGTAAAATGAAATCAAATGAAATAAAATAAGGTGAAATAATATAAAGTAAAATAAAAAAATTAAATCAAATTAAAATAAAATAAAATAAAATAAAATAAAATCACTGCAGTGTTAGGCAGAAAGGACAGAAGTCGGGAAATGCAATCCATTTCCTTTCCTGACCAAGCTCCCTTGGTCCTCCTGCCTCAGCATTCCTGGCTTGTGCATCCCTGGTGTTTGTAATCTGAATCCCATGACCCAGAAACAGCTCAGTCTCAGCTCTCTCAAGTTATCCCCTGCAGTTTTGGGAGTGTTGTTTTGCTGCAATTTCACCTGTCCTCCCTGCAAACAGTGCTGATTTTGACAACACAGAACTCACCTGAAGATTAGCAAAAGTATCAATATAGCATTAATGTATAAGATGAAAACATGGATGATTTTAAAACCTCTACATCTTCCTCAGCATCATTCCTGTTCTTCCCTGAATTTCATGTGTCATTGCTCCATGAAAACTTAACTTTCTGTATCTATGACTGAGTGTGTATAGTGTGTGTATGTGCATATATATATATATATATATATATATATGTATTTATACACACAGGGCTGGTATTAGTTTGGTTTTCCGCAGTTCTCTCCTAAGGGCAGTGAAATGCCGAATCAATAAGCTTTGCCCTTTCCTCTCTGGCTGTCTCCAGCCCGTGAGCACCGCTGAGGAAAGACCACACGGAAGGCACAGCAAACAAAGCCACTCCTCACTGCAAACCATCACCTACTGTCACTCCTCTTTAAAAGGAGGTGGAATCCCCCGTGGCCTCCGACTCCGTAACTCCAGTGCCCAGGGTCTCATCTGACTGGGACTGGCTGTTTTCCTGGGACCCCCTTTTCCGTGCTTTCATCCCTTTCCTGTTGGAGCTGGAACTCTGAGTCTCAGTTCCAGGGGACGTGGTGGTTTTACCAGACGTGGCACTACCTGAGCTTTTTGTCCCTGTGGTCCCCTTGGAAGTTGCACTGATCTCACTTTCTAGGCAAGAAGATTCGTTCTTGCTGACAGTCTCCTCCCTGTCACTGTCCTCTGCATCAACCTCCTCTGCACTTTCCTCCTCGCTGTCCTCACCAGGAACAGCTGATTTTCCCCCCTTGCCCTTTCCAGCAGCAGCAGCTTTTGCACTGGCAGTTTTAGAAACCGCCTTGTTTGAATTATCTGCTGTCTCCTCTGCTTCTTCATCCTCTTCTGACACCTCTTCTATGGTGTCCTCTATTTCCACGCTGGCAGAGGAGGTTTTGCTCTTGTAGCTGGACCCTGAAGTTTTCCTGTAGCTCGTGTCCCTGTCACTGCCCGAGGCAGTGGAGCTCACGGATTTCTGGCTGGAACGTCTCGCTGTGCCACGGGAGCTGCCTCCCCTGCTTGTTACACTGGACTTCTGTGTGCTTCTCCTGCTGCTGGACTCACTGGTCCCTGACCTGCTGTAGGAACTCCGCGTGGATGAGCTCTTGGAGAGGCTGCCGTCTTCATCGCTCTCAGAGTCTTCCTCATCATCCTCCTCTTCTGACGAGTCCTCCTCCGATTCACTGCTAGAGCTGGATTCAGAGTCGTCTTCAGAATCCCCAAAGTCATGCCCAGTCTCCTCATCCGAGTCCACGGTGCTTTCAGTGGCCTCATCCTGGTCCAGGGTTATTTTCAAGTAATCTTTGTCTTCCGACTCGGAGCCGGAGCTGCTGCTCTTTCCAGAGGACTCGTCCGAGGGGCGCCTCCTCCTCTTCCTCCTCTTCTCGTAGTCACTGTCCTCCTGCTCACTCTCTGCCGTGATACTGATTGAAACTCCGGATTTGGCTTCATCCCTTTCAGACCCTTCCTTCAAATCCTTGCCAAGCCCCTCCTGGAATTTCCTGGAGACGCTGATGCGCTTTAACACGTGGTTTAGTTTCCTCATGGAGGGCCTGTCATCTGTGGATTTCTGGAAGTAGCTCCCGCTGATCATCATGGTTTTGTCCCCCTCTGCTTGGCGAGCTGACATCAGCTTGGCATAGCTGGAATCTTTCCTACCTTTCACTTTCTGCAGAATCATCGGGAATATCTTTGCTTTCTTCCAGCGCGAGCGAGCAGACTCAGCTCTTCCTACTGGCCTGTGAGCACTGACTGACACTCGACTTAAATGCATCACTGATTTGAGTCTCCTTGTGCCCTGGCTGGTCCTATATCCTCTTCCAGGACCGTGCCTTAGGTCCATCCCAACACCTAAAGGTCTACCTTCCATTTGAGGCCCTGCTGCCTGGCTTATACCTCTGCTGGGAGGGCCTCTGACTGGACTGATGCCCTGCAAATCATGAAAATTAATTGATTACCATTTGAAAGACAGTTATGGTGAAAACCTGTACCCTAAAATAAAATAGGAACAGATGCATCATTTATTTCCCAGCACCAAAATGAACTTACCTGTTTCAGAACAGATTTTTTTACCAAAGTTATGGGGAAAGTTTTACTTGTAGAATAGGCTGGAAGTGCAACAGGGAAATACATTGACTCAAAAATGTTCTCTCTTCTCATTTAATAATTGACTAAGGTCTGGTATTTATGAAAATAAGACTTATTTTCAAAAGAAATATTTACATCAACTTTCTTCTTGCCACTGACATTGTAAAATTTTTTTAGATCCAGTTGTGAACTTTTTGATAAATGAGTTCAGGTACTGCTTTTCTTAGTGGAAAGTCAGAGGAATATCAGTAATGGACTCATAAAGTCATAGAATGGTTTGGGTTGGAAGGGACCTTAAAAATCCCCCAGTGCCACCCCTGCCATGGGCAGGGACACCTCCCACTGTCCCAGGCTGCTCCCAGCCCCATCCAGCCTGGCCTTGGGCACTGCCAGGGATCCAGGGGCAGCCACAGCTTCTCTGGGCACCCTGTGCCAGGGCCTCTCCAGCCTCCCAGGGAATAATTCCTTCCCAATATCTCACCTAAATTTCTCCTGTGTCAGTTTAAACCCATTACTCCTTGTCCTGTCACTCAGTTCCTGCTGAAGAGTCCCTCTCCAGCTTCCTTGTAGGCCCCTCCAAACACTGGAAGGTGCCCTCATTTGGTTAATGATGCCAAATGCAATTACCAAGGCTACGTGGCTTTTTCTTTGAACTAAAAATAGATGTGGATACTGAAAGAAACTCGTCAAGTCCCTTTTGCTCCTAGAAAACAAAAAGGAATTTTGTGCTGACAACCTTTACAGGTCACCAGAAGGGCAAACAACGCTCACCACCGCTCTATGAGGAACCCAATTCTATTCAGTCCAACACACACCTGAGGAGGTTTGGTGGCCTCCACGTGGTGCAGGGACAGAATGAGTCTCTTACCTCCTCTGCTGCTGGCCCATGGGGACTGTAGTAGTAGCCACCGTCGCTCTCCACCACGACCTCGCCGTACTCGTCGTACATCCCCGACGGGGACAGCAGGCGCCGGCGGCTCCCGTACTGCGGCAGCTCGTACCTGCCAGGGACACCACAGCTCCTCAGGCCGTGCCAGGCTGTGCTCACACCTCTTGTCACAACCACAGCCATCAGAGCACACCCACAGCCCCACAGGATGAGAACGGCTTTCCTCGCTTTCCCCTCTCCCTTTTTCCCTCAGCGGAAACCAAATCCAAACCCTCCTTCTGTTCCAGTTGGGGTGACCTGAACTGTGAGGTCTGTGGGATCAGCCAAGACCCCCACCAGTGCATCCATCTCCCATCTACCTGATTTTTTTCCGGGATCTTTCTTAAAAATCATGGAATGAAAGAGCAGCTTCCCTGGGCTGAGCTCTGGGGAATGCCTGGGAGTTTGTAAGGCCAGCAGTAATTCCTGAAGAGCCTGCAGTCCAATGGGCTTTATCAGAACAAGGCAGGATGGTGGCTTTTGAGGGAAATTTAAAAGGCCAGCTGCTGGCTGGGAACTGTGAGCAGAAAGGATTAATCCCTGAAGTCAGGAGGTGATGGAAATTAATCCCCAAGACAGCAGAAATACACACACACACAAAGGGTGTAAAGCTAGCATGAGAGATGGGATGTGCACTCTGCAAGTGGAATAATGACATTCCTAAAGAAGCAGGGAGTTATCAAACACCCCCTTAACTTCTGAAAAGAGTTTTGTTGTCGGTTCACGCCTTTGTGGACACAAAGATTAAAGTAATCCCGAGGTGAAGGGAAGTCTCACGATTAACTGCTGGAATAATAAACACCACCAACCTGGAAAAGCAGCACTTTCAGAAATAAATAGGAAAAATGGAACCATACCCATGCTCATAACTGTAGTAATCCTGGCCGTAGTATTCCTGCCCTGGATCAATTCCAGACTCCATACTTAACTCCTGGAAAAGAGAAACATTGATTGAATGCAAGCAGTGAAACACTGGTGAAAAAGGCACAAATGTAATTACTAATATTATTATTACTTATGATGTAATTACTTCTTTTGACTGCAGAAATGATTCCCATCCTGTAGCATAAAAATACCAACATCTCCCATTTGCTCTTATTGCCTATTCTGGAAACAATGTTGAGGCTAAAAGATTTGAAATAGAAAGGTTTGCAATTGCACTTCACAGCAAGGTGCTAAAGCTGCCAGAACCAACTGCTCAGCTCAGCTCAGCTCCAGCTGCGTCAATCCATCAGCAGCTGATTGACATCTGGAAAAAATAAGATGGCAGTAGGAGAGCAATGGAATCGATCTGTCTGTACACCTGCAACTGTGGGATGAAGCCCATGGGAGCCACTGGAAGATGCTCCTGGGGAAAATCAGAGAATCCCAGACTGGTTTGGGTTGGAAGTGACCTTAAATCCCATCCAGTGCCACCCCCTGCCATGGGCAGGGACACCTTCCACTACCCCAGGTTGCTGCAAGCCCCATCCAGCCTGGCCTTGAAAACACCAAGATGCAGTAAATTTAAGTAATTTAATCAAAATAACATAAATGGGCTTACAATGCCAGAACATTCCTTTTTATTTAAGAGCCAGGGGGAATAACTACCTGAGACAGACAAGTTTTTATTAGAAAGCGACGTAAGAGCCATTTCAAAACTTAGAGAATAACTGAGAAATGAAAAATAGTATTACCTCTGGTCTGAGAAGCGAAGGTCTCAGCAACTGCTGTTGCTACAAAAGAAAATGAGAAAGAGGTTAATTAGGCAGCAACAATTAAAGTGCAGGTGATTGGTGCTGAAGATTAGAAATAAATGCTGAAACCACAGGTCCTTTAGAGTAATTTTATGGCAGTCAGCTGGATACTTCCACACCCTGTGAGAACACTAGGCACCTGATGTAGTAAAGTCCATTTACAGTAATTTCTTTTGCCCAAATATTAAATCAAACTCCCAGTTTATGTGGCAATTGTCTGAAAGATTTAACTAAAATATTTAACTCAAGAACTTCTATCAGAGGCCAAGAGAACTAAGTCCTGTGTCTGAACTAAGAGACACAAACCAGCTCTGCAACTGAGGAAGAAGATCAGAACATATCAACATTTATGATAGAAAGGTATTTTGGAGAGCTTTCCAATTATTAGTTGAGATTGTTCTGAAGGAAACTCTTCTCCCTGTTACTCATTGCTGGAGAAAATGAGGCTGCAGGAGCAACAGACCTCACAGAGCTGCAGGGAAGGTCTGTGGAGCCCCATCCCTTCCTGAAGCAGGTGATGGGGTGTGACATTGGAAAACACAGAAGGCCTGGAGGGAATTCCCTGGGAAACTGTTGCTGGCAGCTCCTTAGGCAGCAGTCTCTGAGCCTGGAGGTCACACTTGTGCCACAATGGAGCTCAGCCCCAGGGGATTTACAGCTCACAAACTTCTCCAATCACTTTCTCTTTCTGGGCTCTAAAGCACTCAGTAACCCTCAGTTTCACAGCACAGGATCACAGAAGGGTTTGGGTGGGAAGGGACCTTAAATCCCATCTCATTCCACCCCCTGCCATGGGCCACTATCCCAGGCTGCTCCAGCCCCATCCAGCCTGGCCTTGGGCACTGCCAGGGATCCAGGGGCAGCCACAGCTTCTCTGGGCACCCTGTGCCAGGGCCTGCCCACCCTCCCAGGGAACAATTCCTTCCATATATCCAAACTAAATTTCCCCTCTGTCAGTCTGAACCCATTCCCTTTGTCCTGGCACTCAGTTCCTGATGAACAATCCCTCTCAGGTTCCCTGTAGCCCCTTCAGCACCTGGAAGATGCTGTGAGGTCTCCACACACCCTTCTCTTCCCCTGAACAGCCCCAGCTCTCCCAGCCTGGCTCCACAGGGGAGGTGCTCCAGTGCCCTCAGCCTCCTCTTGACCTGCTCCAACAGTCCCATGTGCTTCTTATTTTGGGGGCACCAGAGCTGTGCACAGAATTCCAGGGTCTCACAAGAGTGGAGTAGAGGGGGAGAATGTTCTCCCTCAGTCTTCTGGTCACACTCACAGAATGCATGGGAAAGGCATGTTGGTGTGATTAATACTGTAAAGGTAATTGGGCAGCAGCCTTACCTCTTGCTGTGCATATCCTCGCCTAGAAGTCAGAAAAAGAAAAAAAAAAAATTAGTCTAATGCTGTGAGCCTCCACAAAAATGCACATTGCCGTTCTTGCTGGACAGAGGTGTAAAGAGAATGTAATTAGAAATATAACTGGCATGGAAAGAAATACGTATCTCTAATTCCAAATATGTTTTTCTTTGGGTTTGCTCTGGACACAGGGATCATTGCATGGGAAAGGCTGGTGAAGCTTTGGGATCTTTTCTTGCTTTAGATTGCAAATGAGGAGGATGAGGAGGAATCCCCAATCCCCAAGAGCCAGAGAGCCAGTGCCTCCAGAGGGACTCAGCACGGGGAAAGGGGGGACTGGGAGAGGTCCTGCCCAGTCCCCCCCACCGTCCCACCATCCACAGAGACTCCGATCCCTCACACCTCTGCTCAAGCAGTGAAACACCTTCTCTTCCACTCCTGGACTTTCTGTATCCATCAGGAATTGCCCTGGAGCTTCTGTTACTAATTTCTTGTACCAACATTATTATTCAAATTACACCTTCCCAAGACTTGCTCAGTGGGGGGGAGTTAAATCACTTTTCTTTTGCTATCTGCAGTTATTTTGCCACAGGCTTTGCACTTCTGATCTTATTGTGAATTTCTTGTTGCTTTAATTCATTTTCTTGGAGCCATTCATGGGCATGACCAATGCATTTATGTCTATCAAGTTCTCTGTTTTCACACTGTGTGCCTGAAAATTGAAATGGTTTCATCAAAATTAGGGAACAATAATTTAGGCCTTGGAATTGTTCTTAAGGATAAGTCTGGAATATTTTTATTATTGTTTTTAAGAAGGAAAAGATAAAGGCTGAGATTTATGTTAGGCTTAACCTAGTACACAGACAGCAGTCATGGGGAAGTCTTTATTACACTAAATAAATAATCAAGAACAGAGTAAAAGTCCTTTTAATTCTTTAATATCCCGATCTCTAAAGCTTCCTATTAATATTCAGCACATGGAACTGATTATCAACATTTAAATTAATGCTGTCGCCTGTATAATATAAAACTCGTGGCCAGCTGAAATGAGGATTTATCATCAAAAGATGATCTGTGACTTTTCAAAGCCCACTCAAGGAACGTGGGTTTAGTTTCCATATTGCCTACAACAATCTGCAGATAAAGAAAGTCTGAGGGGAAGGGAGCCTATTACTCTTAATTGCACTATATTGCAGATTAAAAGCATAATAGAAGTAATTCTAATTAAATTTGCAGCTCAACTTTTTTAAAAATAGCACCATGCAGGGTTTTGAGAGTTGCTGATACCCCTCTAATAGTTCTGTGTGGCCGTGATTAGGAGAAAGAAAAGTCCCCAAAAGACATAAAATACCCATTCACTCAATACAGCACAGGGATCTATTCTGACACAAAGGTCAAAACAACATCATTTGTTTCCAGGAAGGAATTAAAGCTGTCCACAGAGGGAGGAATTGCTTCTGGGTAATGTTATCAGCCAGACTTCACTGCAGTCAGACAGAGAGAAATCTTCAGGAATGGGAAGCGAGGCCATGGAGCCTGTGAGGATGTGGGATAACAGGACAGCCAGGACACAGACCTGGTACTTCACAGGAGAGGCAAAGCCAGAATGAATTCACATGGACAAAATGTGCCAACCTTTCACTGCTGAAATGGGTTAAAGGAATTGGGATTTGCCTAAAGCAACATTTCCCCAAACACTGGCACTCCAGCAGGCATTGCTCTTCCATAACTTAAATCTGACTTCATATTTAAAGCAAAAGCATCACAAATCCCCAATCCTACGGATACTTCTCAGAGGAAGCAACATCTTATCAATTTGCCCTGGCTCTTCAAATGGAGAGTTCCTGCAGGCTGGAGAGTTCCAGTTCAGAGCTGGAACTGAGAACAAACCAGGAAGGGGGATGAGTAATGGCAACACCGTGGCTCTGTTCCAGCTTTGCAAACAGGTTTCTGTGGAAGAGCTCTCCATGGATGCCATCTCTGCTCCTGCTCAGGACTTGGCCCCATCAAGCTGATGATGAGAGGATGAGAGACAAGTCCAGGGTCACATTGGACCCTAACTGACCAAATCAGACAACCTGAGAGGGGTAAATGATAAACATAAATACAAACTATAATGGATGCTCAACTTGCTACCAACTGCTATATTGGATCTAAACCTTCACAGAACTGCAGTACCATGGAATGCCAGAATAGTTTGGGTTGGAAAGGACCTTAAAGCTCATCCCTTTCCACCCCCACCCACCTCCCACTGTCCCAGGTTGCTCCAAGCCCCATCCAGCCTGGCCTTGGGCACTGCCAGGGATCCAGGGGCAGCCACAGCTTCTCTGGGCACCCTGTGCCAGGGCCTGCCCACCCTCCCAGGGAACAATTCCTTCCTAACATCTCATCTAAATCTCTCATCTTTTAGTTTAAAACCATTCCCCTGCAGCACCCAGACATCTCAATGGGACAGAACTTCCCTGGTACAGCTTCTTTTCCAGTCTAATAGAATAATTTTTTTTAACAAGGGCTATTAAAAAAACCCAGCAGGGGAACAAAGGTTGCTTTATATCCAGACAAAATAAATTTAGTTTTTGTAAACTTTTGAACTTAATAAAGATTTTCAGAATGAGAAAGTAAATGTTCCTCATCAGTGAAGAGCTGATTGCCATGACTCACTTTCAGACTTTTTGGAAACTATGAAATTAAACATTGAAAGTGGAGCTCCAGTGTGATGATTCTTTCTGTTTAAGAAACACCCCAAATAATTGTAGCCAAACTGAACCTTTGGAATTTATGCTGTGAATGACTAAACACCTCCACATTTGCTGTGTGACCTTACACACCACAAAATTAGGTCCTATGGGTGTAATATTTCCTTGGGGATTTAAAGATATGCACAACAGCATCTGTTACAAGCTGTAATGTGGGACTTGGGTACTTAAATTTCTGTCTTTGGGGTTGATCCATTCTGAATATGAGCAGCCCAATAACTTTTCATGCTCATCTCTGCACTCTTCCCACTGTCCCATGCCAGGAGTGGGGCTGACACACAGAGGTGAACATTTAAGTCATGTTCCCACTCTGGCTTCAGTCCTCAAAGTTCTCTACCTAACAGCTGCTGAGCTTTGGGAATTTGATGTTGGCATTGCAGTCGTGCCACCCGTGGAGAATTTAGCATGAAAAACATGTGCACACCTCATAAATGATTCTGTTACAGCAAAAATAGGATGGCTAATCCTTCCCCTCACACATTTAGCTACTCCTACACCTACCTTGATATTACAGCCTATCCCAAAAAGAGTTTTAGGTAAAGAAAAATTCTAATGGATCAGCAGAACCTGTGGGATGGAGTTCATGTAGTTTGGCACAGGGACAAAGAAAGAGAAACTACCTTCAGCAGCTTCCGACTGAAGCATCCACACATGTCCTAACTGCAGACTTCAAAAAAAAAAGAGAAAAGAGAAAAAGCCAAGCACCATGGAAATGTTGAGTCTGATAAACAGTCTGATAAAGAATTAATTACCTTTTTGCTCAGAATTGCAACGTTTGATACTGAACTAGGGTTTAGTTTTGCTTCAGTATCAAATAGCTGCCTTTCCCTATGTTTTTTAAAAGTTGCCATATTAAACATTTTAGATTTTGGCAGTGGACTAAAAGGAAACTTGGAAGTTGAACCAAACATTTAAATGCCCAAACTGCTTTCACTTACCATTTTTTTCAAAGGAAAAGCTAATTTACTTATATATATATATACACACACAAATATATATATATACATATCTATACACACACATTTAAAAATAAGTGACATATTTAATATAATAATCTAATGATTTAGGTGACTGTGAGCAAAAAAGCTGGCAAGTAAATCCACATTACATGGATTTTTATAAGTATGTGGAAAACCTTCAGTTGGTGACACTAATCAGAGTGACTTTATTACAATTTAATTAAGATATTTCAGCTTGTGACAGACCAGCATGAAAGTTAAAGAGAGACATCAACAACATGCACATGCAAAATAAAAAAAAAAATAAAAACAAACAACAAATGCTTTGTACATGAAAAGAATTTACAAAATAAAAACTTTTCACATGCAGTTACAATATAAAAAAAAGATGCAATGGAAGGCAGAACATGGAGATCAGGAGGGGAAACAGCCATGTTTGCTGACAAACCAAGAGCAAACCCTTCTTCTGACTGGAGACAGGAATTGAGCTGCCAGAAAACATCAGCAGGGCAGAGCCCATGGAGTAGGGAGATGCAGTATGGAATTATGGAATTCCTGGTTTGGAAGGGACCTTAAAGCTCATCTCATTCCACCCCTTGCTATGTGGGCAGAGCCACCTTCCGCTGTCCCAGAAGGCCTCTCCAATAACCCAGCTCACCATTGCTGAGCCTGCTACTCCCAGGCCTTCCTTGCTTTGAGACCCAGTATGTGGCAGAAGATTCCTTCCAGGTGGTGCATTTTGTGGGCAAAGCAAGAGATTCCAACCACAGCTGCAGGAAAATCTTACTGGTATTACCTACAGCGAAGGCTGCTCAAAGAAGTATTGAGCCTGCTGCCATCTATGACCCATCCTTGGGTAAAAATGGACAGTATTCCCCAAGAATTTCCAGTAAACAGACTAAGAACCAGCAAGATGTAGTTCTGAGAAAACAGCATGTAGAATTATATTTTACATTACAAATTTCCGAGCAAAGGGGAAAGACAACGTCTCTCCATTGGGAATTGGGAGTGGGTAAGTCGTGGTGTCCAGCAGAGAAAAGGGGAACAGTTGGGATTTCTGGAGAGTCTGAGGCAGATACCGTGTGCTGCATTGGAGTCCTCCCCTCAAAAAGAGCGGGGAACATCCACCCGTGAGCGTTACAGCGCTGTGGACTGGGAGGGGAAGCGCTTCTCCAGCTCCTCCACAACACAGCTCAAGTTCCCGTTCTGCTGGTTGTGCTCGGCCGCGGCTTCTGGAGTCGGGAGCTCCGGGGTTGGGGCCGGCTTGAGCTTGGGGATGGGCTTGGGCAGCATGTGGTTCTTGTCTATTTGGCTGTACATGTTGGCCACCGACTTCTCGATGGCGGCCAAATTCTGAATGTTTTTAAGAATTCCTTTGAGCTCCCTGCGGGGAGGAGGCTCTGGCACTGCGGCCGGGGAGGGGACAGCTGGCTGTTTGGCAGGGGATTTGGGATGCTTGGCAGGGGACAGGAGCTGCGTGCTAAGAGGAGATGGAGAAGAAGAAGAAGAGGAAGGAAGAGAAATTGCGGGTGGAGGCAGAGGATGCGGTGGCAACAGAGGAGGGGATGGCGGTGGTGGTGGCAGCGGAGGTGGCAGCTGTGGAGGTGGGGGTGGGGGTATTTTAGGTGGATCTGGAATGCTTGCTACAGCTTCTTTGGTTTGAGGAGCTAGAAATGTTTGGCAAAGTGGTTTCTTTATCCTCGAAGACGGAGGAGTTGGTTTGCGAGTCGGTGGAGGAGAATGCTCTTCAGGGCTGTCGTGGTGAGTGACGATTACAGAGGGGACCACGGCGACCTCCACTTCAACTCGTTCAGCACAAGGCGTGGGAGAGGACAGAGGGGAGGAGCGAAGGCGGGGAGAAGCCACCACGCTTTTGGGAGACTGCTCCGGCACGTTCTCTCCTTCCGGGACACTGGAGCTGTGCGTGGGCGACCGCGCGGGTTTCACCTCGGGAGACCTCACTTGCTTCATTTCCTGCAGCGCCTCAAACTGCCTTGCCTTCTCCTTCACAGTCATCTTGGGGCCGCTGATCTTCTGGAAGAGTGGACTGCTGATATCGACACTGCTGTCCTGGTTCTCAGCGCCGTCCTCCTTGGCTGTGAGTCTCTGCTGCTGCCACTGGATGGGGTCCAAGATAACCGGCCTGCCCAGGGACCCTGCCGTGTGTCTCCTGGTCAGGTGCGTGGGCACCGTCCAGGCCCGGTGGCTGCCGCCCAAAGAGGCCTCTCTCAAGACCAGTCTTGAAGGAGAAAGAGTATCTAAAGTATCGTTCCTTCTCCGCAGGAACCCGGCAGCAACAGGGCTTTGAGTGAGACCTTCCACGTACAACGGGTTTCGGGTGGTTAGCGGGTTCTCATCAGACAAAAAAGTTATGTTACTTGAGGATTTGGGGAGGTTATTGTTCAGGGATCCATTGATATTGGATTGCTTGTGAGCCTCTATAGCACGGGAAGCAAAGCTGCTTATAACTCTCTGTCGGTCTCCTTCTTCTAAGACTGACTTTTTTCCCCTGCTTTGTTGGAAATGGTAGAGAAGAAAAAGACTTGAAAGAAAAGAAGATAATCACATGTGAGGAAACATGCATGGACATAGGTACTTATGAGAGAGAGAAAAAAAAGAACTTACGACATGAATCAGAGCCATTAAATCACTTCTAGCAAACTACTACCCAACAGAAGGAGCACATTTACTACTGGGCAAGACATTTACTTTTGTATCTTCTTTAAAGGGGAAGCACTTGGGGAGGCAGAAAAATTAAAACAAGTTGCTGCTTGTTTTAATTTTAAGTTGCGTAGCTACTTGGCAAGTTCAAAATAAATTAACTTCTTGTTAGAAAAACCTCTTAGATGTCAAAATTATCAGTCAATGCTGTGCTTCATCCCCCCAGAAACACAAAACATCACAAAAGTATCAATATAGGTATGAATTTCATGTCTTGTGTATATGAATTTCATCCCTTTACTCAATGCAAAGCCCCCGAGGTTGAATTTCTACATCAAAATTGGAAGGTCTGACCACTTTCTGGATTTCATCTGTTGCCTCCCAGTACCTCATTAAGGCCAAATATTTTTCATACTACAAACTTCTGAAAATAAAAAGTATTTTTAAATCAATACCTCCAAACTGCCTGCTGGAAAAGTGTCCTTAGAGGCCTCTTTTAAATAACACTCACCTCAGGCTGAAATGGAATTTATTTCCTCCTCAACCCGTGAGAAATTTAAGATTTGGACCTGAGCTCAGACAGACCTAAAGTTCAGCATGAGCAGCAATCTCATCTACATGCACAAGGAAGAATATAATTTAAAACTGGTTTTAGTGACTTAGAGTTGTCCAATATTTTCACAAAACCTCTGAGTTAAAAATTCTAAGCCTTGTCTCTGCCAAAATTTGAGTCATGGTCTTTAGAATTTCAATAAAGGAGTAGGGGAAAAAATTAAAAATTTCCACGGTTCCATGAATGTTGAAAGATGAAGTTTTAGACCTCTTGGTCACATTGTTCCATTGTTTTTGGTGGTGTTGTTTCATTTCTCAGAAAATATACCTAAATCTAAATTAATGGAAAATTAACCTCTCGTGGTTATATATTCCTTGGCAAAACTGGAAGAGAAATTTAAATACCTAGGCACTGGGTAGGAGTTAATGAAGAGATCTTAAGTTTCCTCTAAGTTATTTAAGATGTAAAAGTCCCCTGAAGGTCTGTATTCAGTAATAAAACACATTTGCTTCTTAACTTTTGTTTCCTGTTTTGATCAGGGGACCACCCAGGCAGGGAAGCCCCAGACTCCTGATGGCTCCAGGACCCAGGAGGACTGGA
This sequence comes from Climacteris rufus, assembly GCA_013398175.1. Taxonomy (NCBI): domain Eukaryota; kingdom Metazoa; phylum Chordata; class Aves; order Passeriformes; family Climacteridae; genus Climacteris; species Climacteris rufus. The sequence continues at coordinate 127,123 of VZRZ01000987.1, forward strand.
ATTCCTGCACAGAGTCCAGGGATTACGCTCTCCTTTGCAAATAACACTCAGGAAAGCTCCACAATGTGAATAAACTCTCCCCAAGCACTTCAGTTTGCCAGAGCTGAGTGTGCCTAAGGCTTCCTCCGGGCAGAGTAGAACTGGAACGAAAATAATTAATTTCACACTAATCAGAGAATCCCAGAAGGGTTTGGGATGGAAGGGACCTTTAAGATGATCTGGCTCCAACCACCTGCCATGGGCAGGGACACCTCCCACTGTCCCAGGCTGCTCCCAGCCCCATCCAGCCTGGCCTTGGGCACTGCCAGGGATCCAGGGGCAGCCACAGCTTCTCTGGGCACCCTGTGCCAGGGTCTTCCCACCCTCCCAGGGAAAAATTCCTTCCTAATATCCCATCCAACCCTGCCCTCTGGCAGTGGGAAGCCATTCCCCCTTGTCCTGTCCCTCCATCCCTTGGAAAGAGTCTCTCTCCATCATTCCCATCAGCCCTTCAGGCACTGAGAGGCCACAGTGAGGTCATCCCAGAGCTTCTCTTCTCCAGGCTGAACACCCCCAGCTCTCCCAGCCTCTTCTCCCAGCAGAGCTGCTCCATCCCTCTGAGCATCCTGGAGCCTCCTCTGGATGTCCCCAGCAGCTCCAGGCCCTCCCTGTGCTGGGCCCCAGAGCCAATACAGTAACTCTTTATTCCCAAGCAGCCCACACTGAGGTCACTCAAGCACTCTGCATCTACTTAGAGAGGAAGAAGGGACTCTGAACTTGAAGGAGACCCTCCAGCAGAAGGCTCAAGCAAGGTGCCAGCACCTTTCTGCCACTGGGGCAGATTATTTCAAAAGCTCCTCAGCTCCTTCCTCGCTCCACATGAGGCCTCTCAGGGCTGAGGTGACCCTGCAATGTTTTTCTGTTTGTGGGGAGGTGTTTCAATCACTGAGGACCAGCGATTTCAGTGTCTGTGAAGTCAAAGACAGCCAGGCATGCAATTGGAATTCACAGCTAAGAAAGGTTTAAATCCAGCCATAAATCAATGGACTCACAGCAAACCTCTGTTCATGCACTCAGTGTTGGTTTGGCTTTTTTCTTGACTCTTTGGCTTTAGAAATAATGCCCTTCAAGTTCAGCAATCCCCCTTCCTCTCTCTACTTCCAAGAACAGGGATAAAGAAGCACAGAAGTATTGGAACTTCCCAGTAAATGTCTTTCCTGCTCAATGGACAAATAAAATATGAGTTTCACCTTGCAAGGTTGAATGGGAAATACTGGAAGGAAAATTAACTAATTTCTACCAGCTACAAATATTAAGACAATGAAATAAGCTTACTTACTGATGCCTACGTATCCAAAGCCAGGGAAAAATGAAAATTATGAGACAAGGCAGGTTTAAAACTAAAGAGCTTAGTTCCATTTCATTTGCTATAAACACCAAAGAAAGCAAACACGACACGAGGCAGCACTGCAAATGAAAGATGATAGACTTAGGACAACTAAAGACAGGGAATACTGTACTAAAATTCATGAAAAATGGCAATAAAAGATTTTTCCCAAATAATAATTTCCTAAGGTATAACTGTGCCCTGAAATATAATATTTGGTGGGGAAGAAAAAAGTTATTTTGTAATTATATTTATTGAAGCATGTTATTTTCTTTAAAATCCTATGGATTTTGATTTATCTTTGAAGGATTTCGACTAGCTTGGGATTAATCAGTTCCTCAGCATGACGAATATGCCTTAGTTGTATGCAAAGACATCTGAAAGAAAATATTCCAACTACAGCATCTTTTTTTTGGTGCAATGAATACTATTTTTTGTCCAAATTAACATAAAGTTAAGCCTCAAAGTCAATACTGCTTATCTGGGAACTGGCACCTCTTTGTGGCAGTACTAAAACCTAAAAAAACCTTTGCAGATAAAAACACAGCACAATGAGACTTTTTCGGGGTTTATCATCAGATATTCAGCAACACGTCATTAATTTCAGTAGAAATTTGGTTTAGTGAAAATAAAAAAAGTGAATTTTATCCAGCAGGCCCTCACTGCATAAAAGTATAGATGTGATCTCCTGTGGCTCCCAAACAGAAGTGCTCCCATTCCAAAAACCAACTCTATTCCACACATTTTTCCTCCCTTCCTGCCCAATCATAACTTGACAAAGGCAAAAGGCAAAAATTCAGCCTTTGGGAGAAGCTATTCTTGCTCCCAGCATTTTTTAATCCCCTATTTACCCAGAAAAGCTCAAGCTCTGGAATTATTCCCCACTGCACTCAGCTGGCCAAGAGTTAAAGCTCTGTCATGGCCCTGTAACATTTTATAAACTCAATCACAACAGCTGGAAAATTTCAACTTTCTGAGCAAAACAAATCATGATTGAAAAAGGAGCAATCCTCACTTGCACCAAATGCACTCCCTATGTGCCTCCAGATTATGAAAGCTGTGCTCTTCAGCATTCCTTGGTTTTCAAATATAAACAGAGATGAGGAATTGTGGCAAAGCTTATAAACAGCCCCCCCAGTAGCAGATAAATCATAATTGGCTGGAATTTTTTCATACTGAGAGCTAAATTGTTGTTGGAGTCCATCAACTTCAGGTGTACAGAGGCATGAAAAGGTAGGCAGCCCTGCAATATTATTATTTTAAGAGCATGTAATAGGTAAAAGATGCATGCATTGAGCTACCACTGGTTTGTCTGCTTTGGTAGTTCCTTTAATTTCAATATTTAAACAGGTTTAAATTCAGAACACAAAAATCCCCCCAACAAACTGAACCCTTCTTACTACAGGAAATGAGGACTTTGGGGCAGCAATTCTCAGGGCATTATCATTTCAGATGTGTGCAATGGACAATAGTGAATTTTACTGGATGTGTTTAGTCAACAGCTTTGGAAAATGTGGCCTGCTGACCTGGACGTGCCAAGGAATCCAAAACTGGCTCAGCCTGGCAGCAATGACCTCTATAGGATCTTGCTCTTAGGAAAACCATCTTTTTGCCAATTTAAAATCTCATAAAGATTCCCCCACGCACTACAAGAAGATTAAATTGTTTTTTCCCTCCTTACAGAGTCATCCTGTTTCTTTTCTGGATGTTGGAGAACCCCAAGCAGCTGAGGAATGAAAAAAAGCCTTTTGGACAGAGACTGCATGAAGCGATATTGCAGAATCCCAGAATCCCAGAATGTTTGGGTTTCAAGGGACCTTAAAGACCAGCTCATTGCAACCCCTGCCATGGACAGGGACACCTCCCACTAGAGCTTGGAAGCCTGGGAAGTGATTTTCTGAATGGATCTCAAGGAATACTCACATGGTGCTGTCGCCAAGCTCTTCATAGAGGTTGTTGGCCGCGGCTCCGGACGGTTTCCCTGCTGGCAGAGCCATCTGGATCCTCGCAGTCTTGGCACACTCAGCCTGTCGCCTTTGGAGAGCACGGGGGAAGGAGAAACACTCATCACAAACACCCCAAACCACACCCCAAAATAAAGCCAAAATGTAGAGGTCTTTCCCTGTGGTTTATAATCATCCCTGAGTTTTGTCTTCACCAAATTAATGACGTGATCATCTTTTCCTGGATTTTTGTTCTGTCTTGGTGGAATCCCAGAGCTCCTCTGGACAGAAATAAGATCACAGAATGGTTTGGGTTGGAAGAACCTCAAGTCCATCCAGTGCCATGGGCAGGGACCCCTCCCACTGTCCCAGGCTGCTCCCAGCCCCATCCAGCCTGGCCTTGGGCACTGCCAGGGATCCAGGGGCAGCCACAGCTTCTCTGGGCACCCTGTGCCAGGGCCTCCCCACCCTCCCAGGGAACAATTCCTGCCCAATATCCCATCTGACCCTACTCTCTTTCAGTTTGAAGCCACTCCCCCTTGTCCACTCACACCTCCTCTTTCTTAATGGAATTGCCTGGGAAATTGCTGTTTAAAGAACAGTTTTTCTTAAAAAAATTTGCTTTTTATAAGGAGTAAAATCACTGTGAAATAAATTTGTTTTCTGTCTAGACAACAAAGCTGTGGCTCCTCATGTGGGGAGCACCACCAAAGTGAAGTGACTGATCAATGACACCAAGTAGCCATAAAAATTAATAACTTTAAAACTCCTCACACCAAGAGTTCAGGAACCAGTTGAAGTATAGGAATTAACCCTTATGAATGCCAAAATATTTAATATATTTTGATAATAAAGTTTGTCATGCCTATGCAAGCTGGAAGAAACAAAGCTGAAAATAAATACTTACTCTTTGAATCTGTTTTGTTATGCAAAAAGAGAGATAAAAAGGAAGGTTAAATAAATTCTGTTTCCAACAACTCTCCAGAACAGTGAATCTAATAGGAGTAATAAACTACAGGCTACTTAATTATTCCACACATCAAGTTCCAGAATTAATGGCATGTTTAAAGAATCATAACTTCCAGAGCTCAAGACTGTTTGGCTGCTACTTTTGATCCTCTGGAGACAATTCTGGAGTCAGCAGAAATACGAATTACAGCAGGGGAAGCTGCTTTGGGCTTAGAGAAAACAACTCATGAAAACATGAATATTTCTTCTGTTATTTCTTAAGCAGCTGCATTTTTATACCAGTTTTAAAATATTTTATTATTTTATATATAACAATATTAATAATATAATTACTGTTTTATTTATATTTTTGCATTTTAACACATTTCAAGAATGTATAGAAAACATTTTCACTAGTGAATAGTTATTTTTGGTTATTCTTTGGAAGATGCCATTCTTTTCTGATTAGAAAGTAATCCATTATTTATAAATGCCTTACAGGGTTCTACAGTATTTCAAAGGAATCACTGTAAGATTTATTACAAAAGACATATTTTAGGAAAAATGCTGAGATTCCTTTGGAAAAGGGGTGAAAAAGGCTGGAATGCAGAAACAAACCATAAGACTCAGGATGGCTTTTGGTGCTGGTGATATTAAAATCAAAATTCCTTTCATTTTCTTTGGCACTCTTCATAAAGATACAATTTATTCACACTGGGCTGCTATAAATCCCACTCCAAGTCAGACTTATAGATGGGGAAAATGGGATTTTTGGATGAAATTAATTTAGGCAGATTCCTTAAAGCTCCTGGAAGAGATTGATGATGTTTTGATAATCTAAGAGATGTCAAGGGAAAATGGGGCTGTTCCATTTCTTTAAGAAACAGGTAATTCAGATAGCAGCAACCAACGGATTGTAGGATGGACTGGCTCATGGAAGCAAATTTTCCATAGAATTTTGGGAGAGGAAGAGGAGCTTGGGAATGATCTTCCATCCCAATGGTGCCGAACTTGATCAAGCTCTTCCAAACTCTGTTACAAAAGCCTTTTCCCATTGACCCAAATCATTTGGAGAATGGGGATGTGAATATAAGCATTAATTAAAGAAAAAATCCATGAATAAATGTATTTATAAATCTATGAATATAATGTATATGTAGATCTATGGATGTATATGTGTAAACCTATGAATAGATATAGAGCCTCTAAGTCCAAATGCATTGATTTTAAATATGAGTGGACCTGAAAATTTTAGTTGAGAGGAACTTGTTGGAGATGTTGATTTTAATTATTTTATCAGCCAATTACGTGAACCTCTTGAGCGTATAAGAGCCAAGTGGAAATATCAAGAAATATCTCTGCTGTTTGGATAACACTAAAATGGCACCAAAACAACTCTCCAGGAAACATTTGCAATTAAGCTCAGGAAAAAATATTTTGGGATTTAAGCAAAAAAATTTGAATCCTCTTATTTTATCAAGCTATGTGATCTGACTTTTGATTCAATTATTGAAACAATTCCTTTTCCTCTGGGTTTTTTTGTTTTTTGTTTTGCATGGAATTCAGCTCTGAATCCCCACCTTTTTGTTAAACACCTGGCTTTGGAGCTGGTGCTTTGGCACAAAGTTCCTGCACCACAACAAATGTCGGGAAGTCCAGGATGTACATCACACCACGAATTGACCAACTCTTGTGGCAAGAGGGGGATTAAAACCAGAAAGCAATATATTATAGATAAATATATATAACAGAAATATGTATAACAGAAATATATAAAATAGATGCAACGTATTTTAGAAATATGAAATAATAAACATAAATTAACCTTGCACTGACGGATAATTGCCAAAGCAGCTCTGCTCAGAAATGCAGCAGCTCCACTACAAGGTTACAAGCGCTGGGAGAGGAGGAGGAGGAGGGTACTCACTGCTTGTAGCTGACCATGACGATGAGGATGGCTGGCATGCAGCACAGGATGATGATGACAGCCAGGGCCAGCAGTGCCCCCTCCGTGTATCCCACGGCCTGCGCCTGCTTCTTCACGTTGGCCACCACGTCCGGCGTGCGGATCTCCAGGATTCGCCCGCCCTGGCCCAGGTAGGGCTGGAAGTCCTTGTTGATATCCAGCAGTTTGCCATCCAAGAACCTTCAATGTCACAAAAAAACCCAATGATTAAGGCCAAGTAATCCAATAAAGTGTGTACGTCATCTTTGTGTGCTTTGGAATATTGGCAATTCCCTGAAATCCCGGTGCCAGTGACAACTCCAATGTGCTTAACACCAGGACACACTCTAAACACAGAAAAGGAGGAGTGAGCTGGAGCTTATCCTGATTTCCAGGGGCACAAATTCCTCAGTGGCACCACGAGAGCGTGGCAAGGCCCTGCTTTGTGATTTTTCCTTCACTGCTCTGATCCAGAGGATCAACCAACCCTTTCTGGACACATCCCTAAGGACAACTCTGGCTGAAAGATCACCTTGATCTTGCCCAGGGCAGTGGTGGAGTCACCATCCCTGGCAGTGTTCAAAAAACATGTGGATGTGACTGTTGGGGATGTGGGTTAGTGGCCTTGGCAGTGCTGTGGGAATGGTTGGACTGGATGACCTTGGATGTCTTCCAACCGTAATGATTCTGTGATTCAAGCTACCCTAAAATCAGCCAATTTTTAGAGGATTTGCTCAGCTTCCCAGAGAAATTCTTTGGCTGTCTGGACAAAAATACATTGGCCAAGGCTTTAACTTCTGAAGGAAAATAAAAGGCCTTGGGTTACTCTAGAATTGAGGATTGAGAGTCTCACAAGCTGCCCAGCTATAAAGACCAAAGTAGAGGCAAGTCTTAAGTCGGAGGATCCTAAAATCTGGGAGTTATAGCAGAATTCCAGACCTTTACATGTGCAGGGGTTCTCCTTGAGAAAGATGAGGGGGAAAAAAACCCCAGAAAACTTCAAATAAATAAACAACAGCTAAAAAAATGTTCTGAAAGTACTTTTGTGTACAAACTCTGAATGTCTAAAGAAAGCCTAAAACAGCTTTGATTCCTTATTCTGTTCATGAGACAGAAATTACACTCCTCAAAAACCATTCCTTCAAGGGTGTTAATTACTTACAATCGATTTCCCCTCAAATTAATTTCCTGATAAATCCTCGCAGCATTTCTTGTCCCTGTTTTTTTTTTGTTAGGACTTTGGGGAGAATCCGCTCTGCTCTGGGTGTGTAATGGATGAATGGGATCTTGTCACAAGCAGAACAGCTCACCCTGAGTGATGACTTGAGGCTGGTTTCATGACACTGAGGGCAAAGAAGCTGCTCACCCCCACCCTCATAAAGGTGGTTGGAAGAATAATTCCCATTCCTGATGTCTTCCACAAAACATTTTCTCGGTACTTGAGATAAAATCCCTTTTCCAGCCTAAATGATGGCATAAAGTGAATATAAGCATTCTTCTGCTGCTCACTAGGTGTCACTGGTGCATGTCCCACATCCCTTGAGTTGGCAAAAGCCTTCCCAGCAGGACGGCATTAAATCCCTGGATGACTTTAACCATCTCCCCGTTAACATTCCGCTAGCATTTTCCCGACAAACCCTTTTTAACAGGTTCGTAACTCAACCGTGAGCGTTTACTCCCTGATGGAACCTGGCACGCTGTGCAGGGGATTCACACAGGGTAAGCAGTTTATTTTTAACGGTGGACATTTTCCACTTAATTTATGCAGGAGGAATTTGCTGGATTCAACTGGTTTTTATGCTCCAATAAATCAGACCCTCTTCCCTATAAAAGATAGAAAAGGAGACTGATTGTTTCAGTCTGGGAAATTATCTTAAGTGGCCTCAAAGTCTTTTAGGGGTTTCTGGCTGAGGGAGGAAATAGCAAAGTACAGTTGCTATTCAGACCCATTTTTTTAGGGTGTAATCAAACAGATTTGGAGCAAAAGTCTGATGAGGAGCGGCTGAGGGAGCTGGGAAAGGGGCTCAGCCTGGAGCAAAGGAGGCTCAGGGGGCCCTGCTGGCTCTGCACAGCTCCTGCCAGGAGGGGCAGCCAGGGGGGTCGGGCTCTGCTCCCAGGGAACAGGGACAGGACAAGGGCAAACGGCCTCAGGCTGGGCCAGGGGAGGCTCAGCTTGGACAGCAGCAGGAATTTCTCCATGGAAAGGCTGCTCAGGCCTTGGCAGGGGCTGCCCAGGGAGCTTTGGGGTCCCCATCCCTGGAAGTCTTCCATAAACGTGTGGATGTAGCACCTGGGAATGCGGTTATTGGTGGGCTTGGCAGTGCTGAGTTAAGGACTGGACTTGATGACCTTAGAGGTTCTTTCCAATCCCAATGATTCTATTTTATGAGATTCCTGATTAATAAAAATGTCAGGTAATCAATCATAATAGTCTTAAGGAAAAATATGGATCTGTTGTTGTGTACCAGTCTTACAAAGCCCAGGACAGGGAAAATCCTGCATATCTTGAGAGACACAGGCAGAGTGATCCCTGGCAGAGTGATGAACTCTCCTGGATACATCATGGAATTCTTCAACACTTGAAAAATCACTCAGGGGAATTTATTTTCCTTATTGCTGATTAAATGTTTAAAATGGGAGGTTTCGTTTCTTTCAGACTTTCTCACCTTTCTCCCATCACATCCAGTTTATGAAATGTTCCTTCCTCCTACTGATACCTTTTCTGCTGAACCCAGAGCAGATTCCTGGCTGGCAGAAGGGTGGTTGGAACCTGTGGCTTCCCAGCAAGGGGACAACCACTGCTGAAGTGTCCTGTGACTGTGGCAGGAAAAACCCTGAGCCATCCCTCTGAAATCAACCTCCCAGGAAGGAGCTTTATCTTTTTTGGTGGTTGCAGTCTTTGTAGATTTGGGTACACCCCTGGCCCAAATCTCCTGAGGGTCTCCCACTCTCCAGTAAAAACTTGGGAACTCCAGCTGCCAAGCTACAAAACTCTCCTTACTCCAGGGATCTGACAGTCACCTCTACCCTAAAGCCAGGAAAGCATTCCCTGGGATTGTGCTGATTTAAATATTTAAAAGCTTTTGAAGAGAGGAAAAAAACCCACCCAAAAAGCTGAATGTGCAGGCACAGGGAGCATTTTAATGAGGTTATTTCTCAGCTGATGCCCCCTTCCCTTCCCTTCCTGTTTGAAAATCTGATTTTTAACCCATCTTAACTCTATTCTCCTCTGAGTATTTCACTGGACATAGGAACATCCCTAAAGAGACATTCCTGTATTTTCAAAGGGCACCAAAATGAAGAGGGACATTTTTTTTCTGTCTGTGAAGAAAGTCTGCAAAAGAAAAGGTTAATTTTTCCTGGAATTCAAAGAGCCAACTTCCTCCATGCACAGATCGCAGCTGACTTTCAAATCCTGATAGCAGTGGATTTACTGAGAGCTTTCCAATGGGATGAGGAAAAGAGTGTCAGAATCTTGAATAAAACTGGGAAAAAATCCCAGTGAGTCCATTCTGGAAATGATGAAGAGTGGACAAGTGGACACAAACTCCCAGAGCATCCCTGAGACCTAAAAAAACCAGAATGACCACAGGAATACCTTCAAACAAATGCCAGGAGAAGGAAGGAGGCTCTATTGCCACCCCTCTGCAAGCTGCTATTGCTATTAATTATATATTTATACACAATTTTAATACAAAATATTCATTTTTTATATTCCTAGTTGAAAGACATTATGCTGGAATACTGGAGAGGGTTCAGAGATTGAAGTTATTAAAAGAATTAAAACAGCCCAGAGCAGAGTGGTCAAGGAACTTCTCAAGAATAAAAATTTAGAGGATGATGTGATCATGAACCTAGACCTTGGTGAGACCCAGAAATTAAAAGCACCAATGGATGCTTCAGTTTAGTACCAAAGTTATGACAAAACTCTCTGACAGAATGTAGATAAATTAAAAATATGAGAAAAAATATAAGAAAAAGCCTAATATTTGACAAGGAATTAATTACTCTGCAATAACAACCCACAGGTTGCAGCTGGATTTTCTGGTGCAGTTGCTTTGCTGACAGACATGTTCCAAGCAGAATTAATTTGGGGAGTTACCAAACTTGCTCAGACTGATCCTAGTGATCTTTCCCAGCCTATAAACTCTGAATCTCTGCAAAGCTTTCCTACACTATGGTTCATCTGTATTCCACCGGGAGCTCGGGCAAAGAAGCCCTTTTCCCATCCCATTTCCCTGCCATGGTTCACAGCCATTTCCTGCCAGGCTGCTGAGGATGTGCTGCCTGGCACAGGAACAGCCTGGTGGGGTTCTCACTGAGATAAAAACCAACACAAAGGTGAAACACGTGCAAAAAACAAACAAAAAAAGAGGCTGCCTTAGGAGAAGAGCCTGATCTCCTGTGTGTAGCTGTGCACTGGGTCATGTCCCACTGTCTGTGTTCTACACCAGGTGCAAACTTCCTTCCCTTCCCTTCCCTTCCCTTCCCTTCCCTTCC
>VZRZ01000987.1:137991-157728 GCA_013398175.1 Climacteris rufus
TTCCCTTCCCTTCCCTTCCCTTCCCTTCCCTTCCCTTCCTTAGAAAAGAAAAGAGAAAGAGAAATGCTCCAAATGGGAACTGTGGAAAGCCTGAAGGTCAACAAAGCCTGGAGATCACAGAGGACTTTTGGTACACAGAAAACAAATTCCTTGGAGGAATTTCAGCTGGAAGCTCCTCCAGGGTGGACAAAAGATATTACAAGCTCTCATGGTGACAATGTCTGCATCATGTGGATTGGGATAATTTAGCTGAAGGCAATGGACTGAATTAGGAAGTGGCAAATTCCCAAGCTGTCCATAGGGGGTATCCCTCCAGCAGCTGCTTCAATGGATTTTTCTATTCCCTTATGCTGAACCAGTTTCTAACAGACCATCAGGCTCCCAAACAATCCATGGAAAAGGAGGAAGAGCAACAAATGCGCTACTCACTTGAAAAGCTCGTTCCTCATGATGGCTCTGTTGGTCTGCGGGTCGATGGCGTAGACCATGAGGTCGGACTTGGTGTAATCCTCCTCGGAGTAGCCATCCCCAAAGCGCCGCGCTCCGATGGATTCCACCACCACCGTCGCCCCCGGAATCTGGTCCTGGATGTAGCGTTCCAACACCCTGCGGAGGGGATGGAGCCAGAAAGCTGCAGGGATCGGTTTGTGCCGCTCACTGCTGCCCACTGCCCAAATGAGGTACTAACAGGCAAACCCCACAGGCTGAGGAGGATTTTGACCTTCAGAACACTTGTTAAAGGAGTGCCTGCTCCATATAACCTCTGAAATGCTGGACTGCTGGGAAAAGCTTAGCAGTGTTTGGAGAGGTCTTCAGAAACGCTGTCCTGAAGTCGAGCTCTTTGTATTTATGACTCCAGTTGGGTTTTAAACGGCTCATGGGAAACACCACCTATATTTCACACAAACCCCACTTGTCATCCTTTTATTAAGTTATATGATTCCAGCACTTCCATTCCAGCCTTCCACAGGGTGCATTCAATAAATTGTCACCCACAGAAACAACCACTTGAACGATTTTCAGTGGGATATTTCATCTGGCCCTCCGATATAGCACAACATTTCAGGGGCTGCAACACCTGCTGCTCCAAAAGGCACTGGCAGGTTTTACAGGCAGGAGAAAATTGGAATATTGGGCTGACACATTTACCACAGGAAAAATAAAAATAAACTGCAGCAGGATTCCACAAATAGGAGAAAGAAAGGCTGATAGGATTCAGGGGCAGCTCTGCTGGAGATAACAACAATAACAACAATAAAAACACCCAGACTTGCTAACGGTGTGATGGGGTTTCTAAGAAAACCAGGAGGGATTCCCTCAAAGCCCACAGAAAGTTTTATAAACAAGGCATAAAAGCAAATATCAACTCTGGGTAAATGGGCAAAAAAAAGAGAAATAAACCAGAGAATTTGGAAGTCTAAAGGCTCCATCTAAACTTGCAAGGAAATACAGAATTTCCTGAGCTAATTTATATGATCAGAAAATCAAATCAAAAAGAAATAGCTGAGCTGGGAGGCAGAAACAAGAGAACTACAGGGAATGTGCTGCCTGATCCATCAAGGATGCACCAGGGTGTGGAGGAAGACACATCTCACACAAAAAAACTACATCAGTGACTTTCAAAAGTCACTTATTTTACACAAAACCTTCTGCAGTTGCTGAGGTTACATTTTTGCTGTTGGATGTTTTTTCCTGACACAAGATTTCCACCAGCTCCTAATTTTTCAAGCCTCCTGATTCACATTTATCCAATGAACATCTTTTCCCTTTGTCTGGAAGTTTAGTGTGCCCTTAAAAGTATTCTATGAGCTTTAAAGCTTTTCTTTAAGACCTTGAAAAATTCAAGTGTATCAGAGCCAGGTCATACCTGAGGAGTGAATATATGGAATTACTGCAGAAAAAATAGGGACACAGATTGGCTGACATGGTGCTCATGGAGGGGTGGCCTCGGAACAAGCCCTCCTGTTGTTTGCAGATATGAAAAACTCTGCTTATCTCTGCTCCTGGCACACTCTGCACTGGCAGCCAAGAAGGGAACCCATCACAGACACCTCAGCAACAATAATTCTCCCAGGGAAAACCTGACAGGACAGATCTGGGATAGGCAGATTATTATTAAAAAGCCCAATAAACATTATGTGAATGTAAATGGCTGAAAGAAACCACAACCATTCTTAGAGGAGTGTTTGGCACAAGGTGTCACACAGACCAAATCCAAAAGGATTTGCCTCCCTAATTAGCATTTAATCATCTGTTGCTGCAGGAGGAGAGGCTTTTCATGGAATCCCAGGATCCCTGAGGCTGGAAAAGCCCTCCCAGCCCATGGAGCCCAAGCTGTGCCCATCCCCACCCTGTCCCCAGCCCAGAGCCCTGAGTGCCACGGCCAGGCCTTCCTTGGGCACCTCCAGGGATGGGCACTGCAAAGCTCCCTGGGCAGCCCCTGCCAAGGCCTGAGCAGCCTTTCCATGGAGAAATTCCTGCTGCTGTCCAAGCTGAGCCTCCCCTGGCCCAGCCTGAGGCTGTTTCCTCCTAACCTGTTCTGTTTCCTTGCATTGAACCATTATTACATGCAAGACAGAAATGGTCCATAAGTTTGGAAGGTTATAATGTAGGGTAACTTCTGACAGAATTGGTAACAACATTCCCTTTTCTCAGAAATTCCTGGCATCGTGCTGGAATTAATTGTCTTTGAGAATAGCTTTGTCTAAAACATTATTAAAATTGAAGAACAGAATACCTTGGACAAGGGCCTGGAGTGCTAGGACAAGGGGGAATGGCTTCCCAGTGCCAGAGGGCAGGGTTAGATGGGATATTGGGAAGGAATTGTTCCCTGGGAGGGTGGGCAGGCCCTGGCACAGGGTGCCCAGAGAAGCTGTGGCTGCCCCTGGATCCCTGGCAGTGCCCAAGGCCAGGCTGGATGGGGCTGGGAGCAGCCTGGGACAGTGGGAGGTGTCCCTGCCCATGGCAGGGGTGGCAAAGGATGAGCTTTAAGTTCCCTTTCCACCCAAACCATTCAGGAATTCTGTGATATCCCTTCCAGAGAAAGAGGTACATTGCAGCCATTGGCTTTACTGACATTGCAGGGAACCCTACAAAGCATAGCAGAATGACAGCAATATTCATTCTGAACCACACCATTGCATTTTTAGGTTAAAACAGAGAATAAAAACACACTGAAGACTGAAAATCAACAATTAAAGAATCCACTTAAAAACAGAGCAGCTCCCTGTAGAGTTGTTTGAAAAATCCTTCAGCTGAACTGGTGATGCTGAAAAACTCTGTAGTGCTTTAAAACTTCACTGGAAGTGGCTACTTGCTTGTAGTGCTACTCACAAGAACCAATGTTTTTAAATTGATGCTTTTAAGGAACAACAGCATCCACAGTTCTGCTGTACTGATCAGCAGAAGTTAAATGAAAATTAGTCTGTCACTTAATGCAGTGAGGGTCATTCCCATCCTCCCAAGTTGTGTTGTGAATGTTGGAAGCAGGAGCTGAACTGGTGATGAGCTTTGCTACCTGCTCCAACTCCACTGGAGCTGTGCAGACAAAATGTAGTCAGGAAAAGGCCTCCCAGCCCTCACCATGGCTCTCCCAGTTCCCAGCACTGACACAGGACAAGGCGATTTGCTCTGTCATTGAGGGATCCTGCAGCCCAGAGTACCCTGAAAACTCTGAGGTGATTCTTTTTCATCTTTGTATGGAAAAGAAATGGAAAGACAAAACGAGAAAGGTGTGTTGGTTTGCTGAGCTGTCCCTTGGCTGAGGGAATTCTGCTTCATGGAGACCTACACTGGATTGGACTGGAAGGGACCTTAAAGCCCATCCAGTGCCAGCCCTGCCATGGGCAGGGACACTTCCCACTGTCCCAGGCTGCTCCAAGCCCTGTCCAACCTGGCCTTGGACATTTCCAGGGATTCAGGGGCAGCCACAGCTTCTCTGGGCACCCTGTGCCAGGGCCTGCCCACCCTCCCAGGGAATAGTTTATTCCCAATATCCAATATCCTCCCCTCTGGCAGTGGGAGGCCATTCCCTTGTCCTGACACTCCTCACTCTTGTGAAAATCCCATCTCCAGCCTTCTTGCAAGTCCCCTTTAGGTACTGGAAAGGGACTTTCAGAACATTCCTGAACTGATACTTCCCAGAACACCCCTGAAAGCAGCAGAGCAAAGCCCAAAAGCTGGGATAAGGCACCACATTCCTGGCCTACACCCAGTGCCATGTCCATGTGTTTATATCCACACCTGAGGCTGCTGTATCCCCTTCCAGGCAGGAAGGACCCTGGAGAGCACAGGACTAAATTTAGGGGTTCACCCTGGCATTGCAGCAGGATGTTCTGTAGTAATTTAACAGCCTGTTATGTTTTTAGAGCACACAAAATATTTTAAGAAATGGAAAACAAAAAAAAAATTCCCCAAACATTCTTTCTTTCAGGACTCAAACCACCAAAGACTTGGAGTTCATAGTGTTGAAGATTTGATATCCTGCATGATTTTTGGACAAAATTCGAGTTCCTAAAAATAATTTGGTACAATAATAATGATAAATTTGTATTCTAGGTATTTGAAAAGACAAATTTGGCAACCATGCAGAGCTGAGAGCATCCAGCTCCCCCCATCAGCATCAATACAGACTTTTCAAGAGCTTTAATGAACTCCTCAATTTTGCTCCACTTTAGCCAAATTCTGGCTGTGTGGAGTCTTTGTGAGATTAATAATTGACAATAAAACCACTGGAATTTCAACTGGACTTTCCCAAACAAACAAGGGCCAATCCCAGCCCCTCTTGTGCAGTCAGTGGTAGATTTGTGGGGGGATACACTGGAGCCCCAGCTCCCAGATTCCTAATTACAACACAAATAGAACACAGGGAAGGGTCTGCTCTTCCTGCAGTGCCTGGGGTTTATTCCAAGCCTCATATCATCCCTTCTTTATAAAACCGCTTTTCACAAAGTTTATTTTTATTTTTCTATCACACATGTCCAGCAGGAAGGAGCAGCATTGAGCCAATTCCCTCTGCAAAAGATAACACCCACAATATTTTGAAAACAACCCAGAACCAATGTCTTTATACCTATTTATCCTAATCCTATAAAAGCAGAGAATTAGGAATTGTTAAGGCTGGCAAAGGCCTTTAAGATTCAAGTCCCAGCACCACCACAGTTATATTGGATTGCACACCATAAAGGAAATTTGCTTTCTTACACACTGCTGAAGTTTCTTTCTTTCTCTTTGTGCTCCTCCTGTATAATCCTGCCCTCCAAAACCCCTACATGCACTCCAACTTTTTATTTGAGCCTCATTTGTCCCAGTCACAGAAGGAACATTATGCTCATCCAAAGAACAATACCCAGAGACATCTCCACTCTGACCCCGAGGACGATCTCCAGATCTCAGCACAAAAGGGCTTTTCCTGCAGCAGTCAGCAATTCCTGGTGAAAGCAGGAGTTTACATCTTTATCCAAGGAGCCATGCACTGCATTATAGTGCTTTGGAGAGATCCATTACCAGAGCAACCCCCGGAGTTATGGAGAGCAGGAGCTCGCTGAACCAGGGCTTCCCAGCTGCCAGTGGGAGTAGCAAGTGGAAAAGCTGGAGTTGTATGAGCTCTGGTCTCTATTACCCAACTTAATAAAGGTGGTCTGCTGTTATTAATCATCCTGATTGCTCAGGAGGGAGGCTGAGGATGGAAAAGGCTCTGTTAGCACTGCACCAAACCACGGGACACTCTCCCAGCAAAGCCAAACACAGGATGGGCAGGAATAGGACACAGCCAGCTGGTGGCAAAATCCCCTCTAATCTATTTATTTCATCAAATTGAATCTATTTAATCACATTAAATCCATTCTATCATTATCTAATTTATTCCTTTTCTAATTTCACAATTTAATTTGGAATGAAACAACACAGTGCAAAGAAGAGAAAGGGCAGAAGACAGAGGGGTGGACTGAAGGACCAGGAGCAAAAGAACCCCAAAATGTTCCTGTCAGGGAGCACTGAGGCCAAGAACGAGGCAGCTACAGCAGAACCTGTGACTCAAGAACGTTTCCTAAAGGACAGGAAACCAAGTGTCACCTGTGCACAGGGCTCAAGGGCAAGGTCACTGCCACCACCCCAACAGGCAAACAGGCCAGTCAGCTGTAATTAGACTTAATTCAGTAATTACATGGCAAAAATCATAAAGCAAGCAAAGGAATGGTACTTCTGCTGGAAAAAGTAATGAGACTGAGTGATTTATAGCCTGCAGCTGAGGTGTGCTCATTTTTTACCAATTCATGGACTGAGGAGAAAAACCACAACTGCAGGGAAATCATCCACATTCTGAAACACTTCCCTGAAGAGAAGACTGTGTGTTCCAGCTCCTGGATATAAAATTTATCATCTCATATAGTCTGATTAGACATAAAATCATATATGATGCACAATGCACAGATGACGTATATTATGATCTATAATTTACAGCGATATTTACTGCTGTAGTATATTATAACATCCCTTTTAAGTGCACCACGGTCTCTGTGCATTAAATGGAGCTCCTTTGAGGAATGATGGCAGTCAGGTTTTATATATGCAAAGCATTAAGTCAGCAGGTTCAACATTCACATTCCAAAAATACTCTCTCAGTAACATCTCTGAGGGTCAACAGTTGATTTTACATCTGGATTTTCAGGGAAAAGTCTGCCCGGTCACTTCCGCACTGCCTTAGAGGGTTACGGATGGTTTTTCCTCACCTGGGGAAGGAATGTTTCCATTATTTTACCATCACGTGAAAACCAAAGAATTAAATGCTCTGAGAATGTCATTGGCTGTTTTACTGCACTTGAATTTCAGGAGTTGGACTCAAATATGCCTGTTGGGCCCTTCCAACTGAGGATATGCTATGATTCCATGAAATACTGTTTCTTGCCCAACAAACAAGCACACCCCGAAACTTCCATATTTCAAGAACACTCTGCTGTCTGTCCCCACCAAGTTTTCTGAAGGAGAGGAACACAATGAATTTTCCACCAAGCCTCAGCCTATTTTCTCTGCCCCTTCTCTAGCAGACAGAAATGGATCTCTCTGCACAGCTGTAATTAAAGTGGGCAAGAAAAATGGCAAATGTGACATTGATGTGCAGCCCAGAGAACATGACAAGTGTGATAAAATTAAAGCAGTAGAAGAGAAACATTGAATGACTGCAAAAGATCCTATTGGAAGTGTCAGGGAAGACAAACCCATTGTATCCCTCAAAAAACTCCTAAGCCAAATAGATGCTGATGCTTTCAATCTTCCCTTCCCCGCTTTGCTTCCTTTATGTGGACCATTAACTCACACACATCTCTGGCTGTGCTGAGTAAGCCTTTGCAGTGGGCAAAAACTGAATTATGTAACTCTTATACCTCATAACTCCTTGTGAAAATTACAGGCAACTTGAGAGAAACTGGTTGAATTGTGAAAATCACTGTAATTCCACAAATGACCCAAGCATACCCTTCCCTACCATTCCCCATCACCAAATGCTGCAATTGTTGGTTAAATGTTAAATTTTCAGGGATTAATATTTGCCATCACTCCAGTGCCAAAATGAGAGGAGAAAGAGCTGAGTAGTGACTAATTTAGTTCACAGATCACAGAATGGTTTAGGTTTGGAAAGGATCATAAAATCATCTTGTTCCAACTCCCCTGCCATGGGCAGGGACACCTCCCACTTGACAGGGCTGATGATAAAGCCTTTTTATTTGTTAATTAATTACACATTCAATTTTTATAATTAAGTGCATTATTGGAAGTGGCAAAACTACTTGGGTCTGAGTCTCCAAATAATTTGGTTTCCCTTTGCTTGTGGTTGCACACAAAAAATCACAAATTCTTATTTTGTTTCTATGGCGTGCACGAATTATTAAAGCCTGTATAAAACCAGGGAGAGAGTGATCTTTTAAATTTAGGAGGAAAACACACGAAATTTGAAACTAGCAGTCAAATAAACAGATTTCTTTGTGAAGTAGACCTTTGTGCACAGCTGCAAAATTATTTTTGAGATTTTTGTTCTCTGCAAATACTGTCAGGAAAGCATGTGCCAATTTTAAAACAAGCTCATGGAATCTCTTCTGACAAAGGCTGTCCTTCAAAATTTATTCTTAAAAGTGAAATTCTTCAGCTATGCTGATTTGGTCATGGTGTTTGTGAAGGCAAAGACTTCCCAAGCTGATTCTGAAACTTCAAAACCTGACCATGCTTGTTTTTTTTTTTTTTAACTTTGTATTCATTCCAAACATTTGTTCATTGTGAAATAGAGAATCACAGAAATATTCAGGTTGGAAATGACCTCTGAGGTCACCAAGTCCAATCATCAACCATCACCATCCTGTTCACCACTAACCCACATCCTCAGTGCCACTTCCACTTGTTTTTGAACAGTTCCAAGGATGGGGAATCCAATACTTCCCTGGGCAGCCCCTTCCAATGCTTAAACCACCCTTTCCATGAAGAAGTTCTACCTAATATCCAATCTAAACCTCCCCTGTGCTGCTTGGGGCTGTTTCCTCTCCTCCTGTCACTTGTTGCCTGGAAGAAGAGACCAACCCCCATCTTAGTAAAACCTCCTTTCAGGAAGTTATTCCTATTTCTAGGAAATACCTCCTTTCAGGAAGTTATTCCTAGTTCTAGGAAGTGCAGTCCCTGTGAGTTCAGCCCATTGGCTGAACAACTCCATTGATGTTTCTGACATTCAGAGCTCTCAGAGCCAAATTACACCTGGCTCAAAACAGAGGGAGAAAAGGGCACCACGTCCTGAGTCTCCAGGAGCAAATCCATCAGGACTTTTTCCTAGGAAGTGGAGATCTAGGAAGTGAGGCACTCAGACACAACACTCTGCTTTTCCAATGAGTGACTGCACCACCAACCCTAGGTATTTCAAATTCCGTGGAGAAAAACAGGCAGCATGGGCCAGACCCGTGGAAATCTCACTGATTGAAGGGACATAGGAGTACAAAGATTGGTTATGAACTATTCCCTACAGCATTTTCTATCCCATATTGCCTAATTTTATGACACCAATTAGAGCAAATTGTCTCTGTCCTACAATAAGAAGCCAGAAGTGCAAACCTGACCCCTGGCAGCTGCTGCTGAGGTGGTGTCTGGGTGTTCTTATTGACCAAAAGGCTTCCAGATAAAATCCTTCAGCACTCCCTGATCAATCTGATCACAAACCCAGGGAATTGCCTGACATTTGTAGAGTAAATAAATTTATTACCCAATGAGCTGATCTTTGTTTTGTTCCACAAGGGTGGGAGGAACGTTGGAGACGATGACTTGCATGTCCAACTGATTGACCACGGAGACCTGGGAAGAAAAGAGGGAAATTCAGTGAGCACTCCCAGGCACAGCACCCTCCCCATCCACAGCAATGGAATAATTCCTTTCCTACCTCCACAGCCATGGCCTGATGTCCAGATTTCCCATTTTAATTCCAAATGGGAGAGCTCAGAAATCTTGCAGCCAAAGCCCGTAAATATCAAAGATTTGACTGGAGATGTAATTGCAAGTCTGCACCAGAATTAGAGATTTTAAGGTGGGGACTGCAAAAGCTGTTCTTAGTTTAGACTTGGCTTAGAGAATCACAGATCTCCCTAGGGTTGTATTCAAAATTACTTCTGAGCATTCTGGTGATTTGGATGACAGGAAAATCCTCCCTTGGAGCCATGCAATGTGCACCAAGGTAAATGGAAATACAAGATTAATTCAACTAAATCAATGCTACTTTGTTAGAAAATTGTGAAGGAAATTGTTCATTTACACTGAAGCTCTCAAGGAAAGGTTTTATTTCAATCTCCAATTGTCGCAGATTCTCCCTCTATACATCATAAAACCACACACCTTACAATTGAGTTTTTTCCTTATAAAAAAATAAAGACAGGAAAAATGCCTCTAATCCACTCAATACTTGTATGCTTTGTTGAAATTAAATTGAATTCCAGTTTTACACTGAGGCATGGACTGACCTTACACCAAATCTCTGGCATTGGCATTTTTTACTACAAACCCAACATCACTCCAATGCTGTAGAGGATTCTGGGGGAAAATCTGGAAAAGTAGGCCAATGCTAAACCTGATAAATTTAAAAATCAAGGGTTAGTTGATTCTAAAAGAAACAAACAAGCCCTGATATTCCAAAGTGGAGCCCTGGAAGCACAGCAGCAGACAAGACTGAATGTGCTTCCACATCAAACACTGATTCACCAGCTTTGAAGCTTTAATTCAACTTTAAATATTTAAATGTTCTTGAAATGTCATCAGATGCCCTGATCAGCACGTACAGGCTTCTGTGTAAGAAAAGCAGAATTATAATGAACTCCAAACAAATTTTAGGTTAAAATCATGCAACTGAACTGGAAAGCAATGATTAATTTAATAGAATTAATTAAATTAGCCAATTCAAGCAACCACTGTGCACCCAGGAACTGAGAGCAGCATAAAGACAACACTAAAAACAAAGCCAATAATTATTTTAATATTCAAGAAATCATAATGATCACCAATTGTTCATATACAAAAACATGGATAAACTCACAGCCATGACAAGTTGTAGGAAACCAAGGGTTTTGGATAAAAACCAAACAACATTTGAGGTTTCCATGGTAGCATTAACTTGCTTGTTATCCCCATTTGTAAAGGCAGGGAAAGCAGAAAATTGTTGATAACCTCTAGCCCATAAATGATATCCCTTTGATCCCAAGCTTCGCTCATTAGGCACTTCCCAACTTTTAAATCAAGCAAGGCAGAGCCTACCAAGAGTCTTGATTGTGATATGGCACCAATGGATTCCTGGGAGTAGCTGAGAGCTGAATGAGGAGGGGTCTTGCAACCCCCTCAAGCCCCAACAAACATTTGATTAAGGATGATACCCACGATATCACACAAGAATGATACCTATGATATCATATAATGACAGTGAATATCTACTATCTACACGTACTCAGGACAATTAAGTGCTTCCTTGCAGCAAACTCATTTTAAAATGCAATTTTTTGTGTTTCTCCTTTGTCTCAAAGAGGCTGAAAAGGGAAATTCCATCATATGGAAGCAAACTGCCAACCCACAGGTGTCTGACTTGAGCCATCCTGCCGGTCCCAGCCAGCAGGAACAGACTGGTGTCCTTCCCATGGGCTATCCCAGCATGAAGACCTTTGACCAGGGAATTCGGCAGGTCCTGCTGCTCCCAGAGCTGTGCCAGGCTCATGGGAAGTACCCTGGGCCCAAGTCCAGAGGATACCTTGCTCTGCTCAGGTTCTTTCCAGTACTGTCCCTCTGGTGCTGTCCTGCCTCTTCTCCCTAAACCTCTTCCCTGTGCAGTCCTGTCTTCTTCCTCCACATCTTATTCTTTTGCACGTGAATAAATAAATTAATTTCCCTGTTCTCTGGGCACTTTTTGAGCTGGTGTTGAAAGAAGTAACACCTGAGAGCCTGAGCACGTGACCCCACAGCAGAACAAATCCTGTTCAAATCACAGGAAAGGATCTTTGTGTATGGATCATGCTTGGTGCATAAATCGGAGCATCCCGGAATGGCCTTGGTGGAAGGGACCTTAAAGCTCATCTCATTCCATCCCCTGCTGTGGGCAGAGACACCTCCCACTGTCCCAGGCTGCTCCCAGCCCCATCCAGCCTGGCCTTGGGCACTGCCAGGGATCCAGGGGCAGCCACAGCTTCTCTGGGCACCCTGTGCCAGGGCCTCCCCACCCTCCCAGGGAACAACTCCTTCCCAAAATCCCAGCTATTCCTGCCCTCTGGCAGTGGGAAGCCATTCCCCCTTGTTCTGCCACTCCATTCCTTGGAAATTGTCTCTCTCCATGTTTCCTGTAGCACCTTCAGGCACTGCAAAGCCACAATGAGGTCACCCCAAAGCTTCTCCTCTCCAGGCTGAACGCCCCCAGCTCTCCCAGCCTTCCCTCCCAGCAGAGCTGCTCCATCCCTCTGAGCATCCTGGAGCCTCCTCTGGACACATTCCAACAGCTCCATGTGCCAGCAGTCATGGTGGGATGGGGTTGGTCTGGAATTGTATCTCCAGCCCCTCCAAGCTTCCAGGCCTTGCTCAAAGCCACCGGTGCACTGCTCATCACTCAGCCAGACAACCTAAAGATACCTCTATAAATTAATGAGACATCATTCACTTTCTAATTTAGTGTCGATACCTTCTGGCTATATTTTAATACACCATTAGTGCCTAAATTGCCTGAGAATGCCCCATCATTTTTGGGAGGTCAAGCAGGAGGATGTCATCCATTATGTTTATTTGGTGAATTCCTGCAGAACCTACCACAGCAAGGATTATGGCTCTCATCTGTATCATTTGACAGTGTTCCCATGAAGTGGATAATGCACTTCATCCTTCCAACATTATGCTAATATTGAGCTAATCCATCATGTTTTATAGGCTTTAAAGAAATTTAGCTTGGATAGTTTCTGTGGCTGGACTAAGTCAATGTCCCCTGCACAGCACAAACCCTTAAGCTGAGGCATAAAGCTGGTGCCACTTCTGAAATGCTACTTTCCCAGGAACTAACAAGTTCATTCTCTGCCCAAAATTATTCCTTGAGATTCCCTTCTGGACCTGAGCAACTAAAACAGGGACAGAGACTCAAACAAAGTACAAGAGAATCAAAAACAAACTACAGAAAATCATAGCAACATAAAATGGTTTGGGTGGGAAGGGACCTCAAAGCTCATCCCATCCCACCCCTGCCATGGGAAGGGACACCTTCCACTGTCCCAGGCTGCTCCAAGCCCTGTCCAACCTGGCCTTGGACTCTTCCAGAGATCCAGGGGCAGCCACAGCTTCTCTGGGCACCCTGTGCCAGGGCCTGCCCACCCTCCCAGGGAACAATTCCTGCCCAATATCCCTGCCTTCTGGCAATGGGAAGCCATTCCCTGTGTCCTGTCCCTCCATCCCTTGGAACAGTCTCTCTCCATGTTTCCTGTCAGCCCTTCAGGCACTGCAAGGACACAATGAGGTCACAACAGAGCTTCTCCTCTCAGGGCTGAACAATCCCAATTCTCCCAACCTTTCCTCCCAGCAGAGCTGCTCCATCCCTCTGATCATCCTGGTGCCTCCTCTGGACTCGCTCCAACCTGTCACAAAATCTTTTCATTTAAGAAATCAAAAGCTTTATTTCATTGACTTCAAAAAATTAAGCACAAGCAGTTTATGGCTTTTCTGTAGGTCTGCCTGGAATTAAGCTTTATGCAGTGTTTGAATTTCCTCAGGAATTATTCCATAATGATAATTCCTGGCTCATACTTACGAGCACGTCTGCTTTGCTGCTCAGTCCTTTGCCGTAATTGTCAGTGGCAATGACCTGAAACTTGAAATAGGATCTCCTCATGTTTTTGAAGAGCATGGCAGTCTTGATCAGCCCCGTGTACGCTTCGATCACAAACCCTTCCTTGCCATCCTTGATTGGGGGAATGATGAGCCTGTATTGCATGGCACTGTAATTCCCAGTGTCTTTATCATCAGCCTAATGGGGAAAAGAAAACAAGCACAGGCAAACAAGGTAAATATGCAAGCAAGGAGTCATTAACCTTGTCCTTTAAATAAAGTTACAGATTGGCCCAGCACATTTCTTCCACTCTGACATTTAAAACATTAGATCCCAGAGCACAGATATGGCCGGTACTTTAAATGCTTCATTTAACTTTGCTGCACACAGTTTTGCTTTTCCAGCAATTTCTTCCTCCTCTGTTGGCACTAAACTGCTACAAAAGAAGGAAAAAAAATTTAAAAAGGAGTAAAAACATTTATATAAATTGATTTTTTCATATCTGCAACAATATGCAAGAACAGTTTAATTCTGAGAAACCTCCACTGCCAAATTCTCATTGAAAATAAAATACCAAATTCAAAACCATCTCAGCAACTTGTTCACAAACTCACAAAAGAATGTCCTGCATCTTAGAGATATTCTGATGGAGCACAGGTATTTTTTGAGCAATGAAGTAACTTCTTATTAAACAGAGGAAGGATTGAATGGCATTCCTGCAGTGTTGCACAGGGACCTGCTGGGCAGGACACAGAGCTGCCCTGGCACTGTCCCATTGCTGAACTGAAGGAATCAGGATGCAGAGCTGGCATCAACCAGGCAGCCTCAGGAACTGTTATTCCACCTTCCCTGCTCCTGGCAACCCTGTGTAGCCCCATCCTGGCCTCTCCAGCCCTATTCCTTATGCTCCTGTTACCAGCCAGTACCTGTATCCAGAGGAAAGTGTTTCCAAGGACCCTTACAGAGCTTTCCTGTGCTCCTTCCAGGGATCAGTGAGGTGGGAGCTAATTAATGCCTGTGCACTCATTAGTCTTGGGCACGGCCTCAGCATCTGGGACACTTCAGGATCTATCAGAAGGTTATTATGGAAATATTGGCACACATCCTGAGGCCTGTGGCTTAAGCTAATCCTGGAATAAAAATAGCCTTGACTTCAAAAAGGTGCATGGAAAATCCATATATTGCTACAACTTGAGAACAAAAACAAGAAGGGTTTGTGTCAGCATGAAAAGTTCACAGAATGTCCTGAGCTGGAAGGGACCCCCAGGGATCACTGATTCCAACCCCTGGCCCTGCCCAGACCCCCCAACAACCCCACCCTGGGCATCCCTGGCAGCGCTGTCCAAACCCCCCTGGAGCTCTGGCAGCCTCGGGGCCGGGACCATCCCTGGGGAGCCTGGGCAGTGCCAGCACCCTCTGGGGGAAGAACCTTTCCCTAATTTCCAACCTGGCACAGCTCCAGCCATTCCCTGGGTGCTGTCCCTGGTCACAGGAAGCAGAGATTGGAGCTGTTTACAGTGACACACCACTGCTGCTAAAAAATAATTATCCTTGCAAGGTCATTAAGCCTTCAATAGGTGGCCATTAATCATCATTAATTGTTTTGTCTCCAGCAGTGAACAAGATCTAGATGGGGGAAATTGTCCCTTCTGTTTTTTTCATTTTCAGATAATTTTTCAGGGAATACCAGCACCAGATGAGCGATCCAGGTACTCAAAGCTGTGTGTGTTCTCCAAGCTACTCCAACTCCTATCAGCCCAGATGGAATAGATGGGAGCATGGAGCACTCCAAGGATAATATCCAGGCTGGTTTAGCCAGAGAGAACAAACACATCTCATTCAGAGCTGCCCAAAAGTTGAGCTCCTGCAATGACACCGGCTGTCACTCGCTATGGACACACAACTGGTTAAAGTCCCATCCTCTCTCAATGTTTTGCTTTCTTCTAAATTCATAAAGCTTCATCTGGCTTGGCTGCCAAAAGCATAAATATAAAATGTGTTAAATTGCTTTTGTTCTCCAGCTCCGCAGGTTTTTTAAAGGCTTTTAAAATCAAGATTGCTGCCTCCTGGGTGAGCTCAAACCCCTCTATTAGTGATTTTAGGAAATATGGGGAAGGTTAAAAGCTTTCTGAAATTTACCCAGTTAAGTCAGTCAAAAAAGTAAAGATAACAGGGAGTTTTTCCAGAGCATTCCTGATTTCCAACTGGCATGGGGAAATACAACCCCAAAACATCCATCCCAGAGCCAGCAGATGGAGGCTTGACAGGTGGACAGTCAGGACTAGGGAAATTTAGGGCTTTCCACACAAGTAAATTGCTGAAGGAAGAAATGAATGCAAAAACATGCTATGTCACAGAATCATGGAATTGTTAAGGTTGGAAAACACCTCCAAGATCATCCAGTCCAACCTCTGACTGACCACCACCTTGCCCATTAAACCACATTGTGAAGTGCCACATCCACTCATTCCTTGAACACTTCCAGGGGTGGTGGCTCCACCACTGCCCTGGGCAGCCAATTCCAATACACAACCACTCTTTCAGTGAAGAAATTTTTCCTGATATCCAACCTGAACACAAGGAATTGACTGGACAGACACACCAGGTTGATCTTTAGATGGGAAGAAACAAAGACAAAAATTAAAGCAGCACCTCAGCTCGGCCTGGAGTACCAGGACACAGGGAATGGCTTCCCAGTGCCAGAGGGCAGGCTCAGATGGGATATTGGGAAGGAATTGTTCCCTGGGAGGGTGGGAAGGCCCTGGCACAGGGTGCCCAGAGAAGCTGTGGCTGCCCCTGGATCTCTGGAAGAGTCCAAGGCCAGGTTGGATGGGGTCTGGAGCAGCCTGGGGTAGTGGAAGGGGGTGGAATGAGATGACAGGAGCGTCCTTTCCAACCCCAAACATCCTGGGATTCCAGGGTTGGTACAACTTACACAACATAGCTCAGGATAAAGCCATGGCCAATCCACAAAAGTCCTACAAACCCTGTGGTTCATCCACACTCAACTTTGCATGTCAGTAATGGAGCTGGTGAAGGAAGAGAAAGGTAATTCCTGTAACCCCACACAGCACGTGTTTGGGGACAGGAGGGACACAGCAGCAGGCAGGGGAGCAATGTCTGACCCAGCTCCTTTGGGGTCATCCCTGGAGCGAGCCAAGATTCCCAGTGAGCGCCCAGCCAAGTCCACAGGCTCTCTGGAGGTGCCCTGTGAGAGGAGCACTATGCCTTTTCAATGAAAAGCCAATTTCTTTGTTAAAATGGATTTATTAGGTTGGTTCATCTAGGTCAGAAGCCTATAATATTTTTAATATTAGCAAATTCCCTGTCAATAAAAGATACGGCTTGTAACAGTCGCTGCCTTCAATGACACCAGAAATCAATTTCACCTTCAGCATTTCACGCCTGGAGATGCGAGCAACTGAAAACAACCCAAATTTGGATCCAAATTAAGGTATTGATACTGCAGGCACAGGCTTTAAATGAAGTCAGCCCTTCTGAACAAAGCTCAGGACACTGGAGCTCAGCACTAATGAGATGATAAAGTCCTGCAGCTGAGTTTAAGGCAGCAAACTCCAGGGAAAGAGCTGTTTTGGCATTTGAAGCTCACAGCTTGTCAACTCCTCCAGTTCAGGTGCCCCGAGTGGGTAGACAGGCTCTTAGTTAATTGTCACCAGTTTGAGAACTCAGTGCCACCCCAGAGCCATCCACAGCCTCAGCATCATTACGGTTCAAGCTATTTCCACCCCAGGAACCATCTGCACAGAGCTGAGCAAACAGGTGCCAAACAGCCTGGAAAAATGATCAGATTCCAGTTTCAAATATTTGAACTTTATTGTTTCCATTCCCCCCTTTCAGTGCTCTTTTGATCAAATCTAAGGACACTGAGCTTGGCAGGACCAGCAGAGAGAGCTTGTGAGCTGCTGTCAGGAATGTCCCAAACTTCTTTAATACGGAGGAAGGATGTTTGCTATTCTTGTAATTTGTCCTGAAGGTAAATATTTTTGACACTTCATTAGGAAGAGATCTATGACATCTCAAGAGTTGCATTATGACTGTCAAAGAAGAGAAAGAGCTCCACTTAATCTTAATATTACAGCAGCATATCTGCCTTTTGTTCTGTGCAAGAAATACAGATGTCTCCTAAATTTGGCTGTGATTGAGGGCTGATAAATATGGATGATCTCAGGAATTACCAGGCCAAATTCCAGCCTCCTGTGACTGAGTGTAGGTGTGCCCACACAAAGGGAGTGGGGTTGGGATTGCTGCTGCTGCCTCCAGCCCTTTCCCATCCCCTCCCACGGAGGAGGAGGCACAACTCCCGGGGTGCTCCCTAATCCCAGCACTGAGGATTTACTCCGAGGGTGGGCAGGGCCTGGCACAGGGTGCCCAGAGAAGCTGTGGCTGCCCCTGGATCCCTGGCAGTGCCCAAGGCCAGGCTGGATGGGGCTTGGAGCAGCCTGGGACAGTGGGAGGTGTCCCTGCCATGGCAGGGGTGGGATAAGGTGATCATTCAGATCCTTCCAAACCAGATCATTCCATGATTCCATGATTCATCAAAAAGTTATGAACAGTGATATCTTTTATAATTTTATTGGCAGTTATCTCTCTTGGAGCAAGAGGACCAATTAGCCAAAAATTCTTGGTATGGAAATATCTAGGCCTCACTAGAACACAGTCAAGCTGAAAATAAGAGATGGAAATACCTGAGCCAAAAAAACCCTAAGAACAACAGAGATCCCTTTAGTGGTGCCTCTGTAACCACTTACAATTTGTCTTGATATATAAGATTTTTTCTGGTGTAATTAATTGGAATTACAGAATCATTAATTTTGGAAAAGACCTCTAATATCACCAAGTCCAACCAATCCCCCAGCACCACCTTGTTCACCACTAACCATGTCCCCAAGAGCCACATCCATGTGGTTTTTGAACACTTCCAGGGATGGTGACTCCACCACCTCCCTGGGCAGCTCAAACCAATGCCTGACAACCTCTTCCACAAAGAAATTTTTCTTGATACCCAATCTAAACCTCCTCTGGAACAACTTGAGGCCATTTCCTCTAATCCTGACAATTAACACAAGCCTTGGGCTGCATGTGAGCTGTCCCTAAAGGCTGCCCATATAGCTCCCAGCTGGGAGTTTGGTGGGAAAAGGTCTGTAAAGGCAAAGTTTGAGGGGGAAATGAGAAGCTACAAATTCCTGACTCAGACAGTGGCAAAACCAAGGTGAAGACCAGGAGTTCAAAAGGGTTGGAGACAGGTGAGGGTGTAAGAGAGCATGGAAGTGTAGAAATACAGGAAAAAAAAAAAGGAAAGCTTCCACAGATACACCAAATTTCCTGTCTAAAGTGTTTGTAAAACACCCAGTGAAACCTTCTCTAAAACAGCACAGTGGCAGCTGTGGCATCAGAACTGAAAATCTGCAACAATCTGGAAATTCCTACCGGCAAGAATGGTCTGGTTCTAAAAGCTACTTTATGTGCCAGCAACTAATTGGGAACATTTGAAGCTGCCATCTGCTAGGAAGGAGGAAAAAAAAGCCCTCAGCAGCTCAATCCCAGTCCTGCCATTTTCCATGGCCTGTTAGCATCCTCGGGCTCATGGTTAAGGGTGACCCTGCAAGGGAGACTGGAAAATATTTCAAATTAACAACTGCATTTCAAATTAACAATTGTATTTAAAGCTAACAATTGCATTTAACTCTAAGCAGCAAATCTGAATTTAGCTCAGGCTGATAATGCTAAAAATTGGAATCTTCAGTTGATTATGTAACAGCTTCAGGAATTACAGTTGCTGATGATTTTAATGCTCATCCCAAACACGCCACTGGCAAATTTTGGTGACAATGCCAGAGTGCTGCTGTCACACAGGGAGGGGCTTGCCAGTCTCTCTGGGTGTCCTGCCACAGAGCTGTGTTTGTGCAGCCACATCGAGACAAAGATTGATTAATTTAAGCTTTAAAGGCCTCGTTTGTTAGGCCTTCTTAGAAAGAAGAGAAAAATAATGGGTTGATCTTTGATAGCATGGAATGGCCTGGACTGGAAGACACCTCAAAGATCACCTTGTCCCACCCCTGCCATGGGCAGGGGCACCTCCCACTGTCCCAGGTGCTCCCAGCCCTGTCCAGCCTGGCCTTGGGCACTGCCAGGGATCCAGGGGCAGCCACAGCTTCTCTGGGCACCCTGTGCCAGGGCCTGCCCACCCTCCCAGGGAACAATTCCTGCCCAATATCCCATCTGAGCCTGCCCTCTGGCACTGGGAGCCATTCCCTGTGTCCTGGCAATCCATCCCTTGGAACAGTCTCTCTCCATGTTTCTTGTGGCTCCTTCAGGCCCTGCAAGGCCGCAGTGAGGTCACCCCAGAGCTTCTCCTCTCCAGGCTGAGCACCCCCAGCTCTCCCAGCCTTCCCTCCCAGCAGAGCTGCTCCATCCCTCTG
>VZRZ01000987.1:158494-198751 GCA_013398175.1 Climacteris rufus
GAGCCACATCCATGTGGTTTTTGAACACTTCCAGGGATGGTGACTCCACCACCTCCCTGGGCAGCTCAAACCAATGCCTGACAACCTCTTCCACAAAGAAATTTTTCTTGATACCCAATCTAAACCTCCTCTGGAACAACTTGAGGCCATTTCCTCTAATCCTGACAATTAACACAAGCCTTGGGCTGCATGTGAGCTGTCCCTAAAGGCTGCCCATATAGCTCCCAGCTGGGAGTTTGGTGGGAAAAGGCAAAGTTTGTAAAGGCAAAGTTTGAGGGGGAAATGAGAAGCTACAAATTCCTGACTCAGACAGTGGCAAAACCAAGGTGAAGACCAGGAGTTCAAAAGGGTTGGAGACAGGTGAGGGTGTAAGAGAGCATGGAAGTGTAGAAATACAGGAAAAAAAAAAAAGGAAAGCTTCCACAGATACACCAAATTTCCTGTCTAAAGTGTTTGTAAAACACCCAGTGAAACCTTCTCTAAAACAGCACAGTGGCAGCTGTGGCATCAGAACTGAAAATCTGCAACAATCTGGAAATTCCTACCGGCAAGAATGGTCTGGTTCTAAAAGCTACTTTATGTGCCAGCAACTAATTGGGAACATTTGAAGCTGCCATCTGCTAGGAAGGAGGAAAAAAAAGCCCTCAGCAGCTCAATCCCAGTCCTGCCATTTTCCATGGCCTGTTAGCATCCTCGGGCTCATGGTTAAGGGTGACCCTGCAAGGGAGACTGGAAAATATTTCAAATTAACAACTGCATTTCAAATTAACAATTGTATTTAAAGCTAACAATTGCATTTAACTCTAAGCAGCAAATCTGAATTTAGCTCAGGCTGATAATGCTAAAAATTGGAATCTTCAGTTGATTATGTAACAGCTTCAGGAATTACAGTTGCTGATGATTTTGATGCTCATCCCTGTGCTGGGATCCCAGAAGAGGCCACACACATGGATTTCCTCCATGGGATGGGAATGATCCAAGCACACTCCCCACTTCCAGCCCCTGTAGGAGCCTTTACTCAGGAAGGTACATGCGGGACTAACAGTCTTAAAATGTCTCAAAGCGATAAAGTAATTGAAATAGTCCTATATTATACTTGAAAAAATCCCAAAGGGTAGGGAATTCTCTGATTGCTGCCAGAGGAAAATAATAGGAAAGCAAGAGATTTTAGAGTAAAAAGTTCAAGAAGCCAACATAAAAACCAAGAATATGATTTTTGAAAGAAATTACCTCTGTGCTTGGCATTCCTGGAATATTTGTCTTAGCAGGACACACAGCTTTTTTGGGGGCCAGATGTTTCAGCAGCTGGAGGCTGGGCTGTTCTCACTGCAGTGAGGCTTCAGAGATTTTTCATCCTACCAAGGATCTTTTCTCCCTTCTCTTGGATTCATAAATAACATTTTAAGGGAGAAAAGTTGTGACTGGCAAAGCAGTTGAGTTTTATGCACAAGTCGTGCAACAGCCAAAATGAGGGATGAGGCAAATGTTTCCCTGAAAGCTGTCCTGGGTGCCCAAGGTGGAATGTCTCTTTCAAGGAACTTGCCATTCTAAAGATTCCCTTGTCATCCCAAGGAAAAGGAAATATCAAAAGAAATCCACAGGTTATAGGCATGGATAGAAAATAACTGGAGCTTTAACATGGGTAACACGTCTGGGCAAAAAATTCTCTCCCTATCCACAGCCAGGAATTTTAACTATTTCTTTTATCCATTCATTTTATACAATTTATTTAGCTCGTTATGGGAAGTCTAAGGTGCTTCTGAGGTGAAGAAGAGAGTGATTCCTTCTGCCCTGTGTGTCCTCAGGGTCAGAACCTGCAGCATAAAATGGCTTTGGTTTATTTTGCTCTCATCTATTGAGGTATTCAGAGGGCAAGAAAGGATAAAGTTCCTTTATCCTTCCAGATAGGGATCTTCTCAGAAAGGGGTAAACCCCCAGAAAAGGGCTGAAATGAAAATACTGTAAGAATCAAGGCATTTCCATCAAATACAGCCAATCCCAGGGACCTGGATTCACTGGCGTTATTTAGGCAAGATTCCTTCCCTGCAAACATTTTCAGGACAAAAATATCTTTGTAAACTGAGGAGTAATTGAGAAAATTCTCTTTCTTCACCAGAATTAGGACCTCTGATATTTCCTCATTTAAATCCACTTTAATAAATAAATAAAACCGGAGGTTAATGTTGTTAATATTTAAAAAGAAAGGGCTAATAACAGAACATTATAGTGAAAAGCCAATTCCAGCTGGTAATTTCCCTAAAGATTCTGTTGTTTGTGGGTTTGTTTCCTGGAGCAGATTGAAAATATTGTATTTGGGGTAAAGGAAGCCTGCTTGGAATTGTGAGGGGGAACAACAGGAGTTCCACTAAAATACTAGTGAAAAGCAAAATAATTCTAATACAACAAAAGGCAAAGCAAATCTCAAGGCACAAAATTCATAAATTAGTAGCTATGAGTGTTACATCTGGTTTTAATTAATATATTCATAATGAAAAGCACAAAAAGGTCTTTAATCCAGGAAATGGGCTCTTGCACACGTTGAAATTTCTGTGGGAAAAACAGAATTGAAGAGAAGGGGCCTTTAAGAAGCAAGGATCAAATCCTTGCTTAAAAACTGCCATTTTATTCAAATGTATTCCTTTTAATTTTTTCTTAGTACCTCACAGTTTTCAGAGGACACTGCTCTTAATCCAATCAAATCCATGCAGAATAATTCATGTGGTTTATCACTCCCCAAATTAATTCTAATTAAAAATGACTCTTGGAGAATGATTTGTGGCATTCTGCTGAGCTTAAACTTCCTTTTTATCTACTTAGAGTAATCTCACTTAGAATCTAGAACAAGGCAACTCATTATCCTCTTCTCAAAGGCTTTTATATTCAAATTGATGTATTTAAGAGGATGCTGCTGGCAGCAAACCAGTGACCTCAGAGGGCTGGGAGAACTTCCATAGGATTGGCCTTGGCACATATCAACTGTTTGAAGGATGAGAGAAGGGTTTATCCAATATTTTACTGGTCTGTTTGTCTGTAAATTTAATTTGTGTTTAAGATGATGGACTCAGGATTAATTTTCTTCTCTCCCTATTTTTAAAATAACTTTAATTTTTTTGGTGTTTGATTTTTTTTTATTATTTGTGAAATTTTGTTCAAGCCAAGGTGGAGCAAGACAGAAGCATGGGAAGTCAAACATCTGAATGTTCAGCGGTGTATTTGTGATGAATTGATCCAAAATTGATTTATATAAACTACTTTATTAAAAATTAATGATTGCAGTCCTTAATTATCCCCATAAGTTATTATGTCCTGTTAATGAAGAACTAATTGAGGCAATTTTTGGTTGGGATTTTTTTTTCAGTTTGAAGTTGTAGTTTAGCATTGGGTCATTTGAAATGTTGGGAGAGCTGGGACTGTTCAGCCTGGACAAGAGAAGCTCTGGGAAGAGCTCAGGGAAGAGCTCAGAGCCCCTTCCAGTGCCTAAAGGGGCTCCAGGAGAGCTGGAGAGGGACTGGGGACAAGGGATGGAGGGACAGGACACAGGGAATAGCTTCCCAGTGCCAGAGGGCAGGGTCAGATGGGATATTGGGCAGGAATTGTTCCCTGGGAGGATGGGCAGGCCCTGGCACAGGGTGCCCAGAGAAGCTGTGGCTGCCCCTGGATCCCTGGCAGTGCCCAAGGCCAGGCTGGATGGGGCTGGCACTGGAAGGGCTTTCAGGTCCCTTCCAACCAAATCCTTCTGGGCTTCCTTGATGTAACTAAATTAAAGAAACAATGCATTTCTACCAGAATATAAAATTATTTTCAAACCTCCTTAGGATCTACCCTGGGACCCACCTCCAACTTAATCCTTCCTAACTTCTCTCAGCTCATCCTTTCTAGCTCCTACTTGATAAAAAGGAAGAATTCCCTCAGCTAAAACCTCTGTGAAGTGATAACTCTGCCCAGTGCCCATCACTGTGATCATCCTTAACTAATTTAATGACAGCCATGGCAAACAAAAGCAGGAATGCCCTGTAAGTCACCTCCAACTGTGGGATCCATCTCCAAACTCCAGTGGCTGCAATTAACCCAGCCACACACTGCTCTTTTCCAAAGGTTCTCCCTCCTGGCCAACTTCAGGAAGGTGGAACACAACACAGGGAATGGTGTGGTGGTTGTTCAACCCCTAAGGCCACACACAGCTTTGACCTTGAGCTTTAGGGGGAAGGAAAGGTTTCAAGGGGAGCTCTGTTGGTTTTTTTGGCATAATTCCCTCAAAATTGGATAAATGATAATAGAAACAGGATCTGGCCCTGAGGATTAACTGGGAACTCCAGACCCTGATCTTCAGAAGTCAAAGGCTGAAGCACATACGGGTACCCAGAGTTTGAGTTGTAACCTCAATTCAAGTTTTACATCCTTTAACTCCTTTTTTCTGTTCTACATGAATAAACCACCAATGAGCAGCTTCTCCCTATAAATCTGATCCTTATTTTCAACCAAAAAAATCTGCTCCTGCCACTCCAGAAAAAGGCTGGTGTTCCAATATTAGGGCTTCCAGAAGCAGCACCCACCACCACCCTGCTGGAGAGCCCTTGTTGGGCAATTCTTATGCTGCCCACTGAGGAACATATTTGTGATTAAAATGTAAAAATGTAATTAGTTAATGTGCTTTATTTTGTCTGAAAATCTGGTAAAATGTGAAAGAAAAAGATGGACCGAGCATTTTCAAACTGGTCTTGCTTTCAAATCATCCCCTACCAATACAAGTCTTCAACTTTGAAGGTTTTAACCAAAATCTGTCACTTACAGATAAAAAAATCAAGAGAAATGCCCAAGAAGCTCAAAATGAATCCACAGAGTCCCAGCTGTACCTGTAGGGTGACTCTTTTTGTTTAAATCAGGGAAAACTCAGGCTCAGTTTAGAATTCTCTTTTCAGTGACAACAACCTGACACTTTAGTTGAAAATCAACACTGTCTCCTCTCTTTCCTCTTTTCCCAGGCTGGATGGGGCTTGGAGCAGCCTGGGACAGTGGAAGGTGTCCCTGCCCAAGGCAGAGGTGGCATTGGATGAGTTTTAAGGTCTCTTCCAGTCCAAACCACCCTAGAATTCTGTGATGCCAATACCCCATGTTTGAGGATCATCAAAGCTGTTGTCAGTGCCAGGAATAATGAGAATATAATGAGAAAATCTGTTTCTTTTCAAAATTATTCAGATGATGTGAAAAAAGTGAGCAACTGTTAATGAATGCAGAAGATGAAAGCAAATGCATTAAAAACTCCTCCTAAGAACCTGAATTCCCTGCTGGAATCAAACCCTGAATAATTCCTACAGTGCAAGCTCTGCATGTACTTTATTAATGTTCTCCTACATTTCAGCTTGGAAAGCTCCTCATTTAATTCTACTCTTCAAGAACAGACATTCATTTGATTAATTATTCTTAAACCAAGCTGGAATGGGGATTGTGTTTAACTAACAGAGCAATTATTTTTTCTTTCTAAAGGCCAGGAAAAAAGCTAACGAGCACTGAGTGCTGCAAATGCTCGGTGCTACAACAGTAAATTGCAGCCTGATTCTCTGCAACAAGAGCACTTCTTAATTGGTTTTAATTTTACTTTCACTAAACACACAGTTATGTTTAATGCCATCCCCTAATACCAACTCCTGGCTCGTTGCATTTTGCCTGTCACCAAAATCAGCCAGGATTCTGTCAGACATTCAAACAGAAATAGCTCAAAGACATAAAACTGTTGTATTTTTTGGTCCTCCTTTACGGTCTGATCAACTGTTTTGAGTCAAACATTTCTGAAGGGCAAAAGCAGACTCCCCTCTTCACCCCCAAATTTCCCTTAGCTCTTTTCCACCCATTTCTTATCCCTCTGACTGACACAGATGAATACCTGTGCCTAAGAAATCCTCTTGGCAGACCAGGGAGGATTTCACAGCCTGCTCACATTTTGTGTGGTGACTCCAAATGTCATTTCACATTTGTGCCTCCTGTTTCATTTGCTTTCAGACACAAAACACTCCCATACCTTACTGACTTTGCCTTTCAGACACTTTTTTCTACTCCAGGGCCCTTGTCCTGTTATCTGCTCTTTACAATTCCCTGGAAGGAGGATGGAGCCAGGTGGGGGTCACTCAAGGGACAGGATGAGAGGAAATGATCTCAAGTGGCACCAGGGGAGGTTTAGATGGGATATTCGGGAAAATTTCTTCATGGAAAGGATGGTTGAGCATTGGAAGGGGCTGCCCAGGGCAGTGGTGGAGTCACCATCCCTGAAAGTGACCAAAAATGTGTGGATGTGGCACTTAGGGACACTTAGGGACACTATTAGTGGTGAACAGGGTGGTGCTGGTCGATGTTGGACTTGATGACCTTAAAGGTCTTTTTCAACCTTAATGATTCTGTGATTCTTCAGCAATTCTAAAGTTCATGGATTTCACAAAATGTTTGGATTCCTATTTTTGATGAAGTGGAGGCTTCACAATTCCCCACTTCCCTGCCATTTCTGGGCTTATTTTGGGAAGGATTGCCATGAAACCAACCAAAAAACCCAGCTATGGAGAACTTTAATAAGTTCTGATCTTCTTTATTTGATTCCTGGTGCTCTAAACACATCATTTATTTGTTTTATTGAAAACAAAGATCTTTTACTCTTAGCTGTTAATATCTGATGCTAATTGTAATCTATATTATATTTCCTTGAATTTTCTCTGTCTTTAAAAAAACCCCAAAACCCTGTGGATGGTTAATTTTACTCACACTTTCCTCACAGTACAGACTTAAAATTGCTGTTTTTTTCCCTTTTAAAGCCTAAAGAAGCTGCTGCTAAAATAGAAAAACTTAGGTTAAAAACTAGTATTGAACATAAAAGAAATGTTTAAATATTAACAGATCTAAAATGATAGCTACAAACTATCATGAAAAACAAGCACCTAAAACTGAGTAGAAATAAAACCTGGGGTTTAACTCAAAATCATCCTTGTGTCAACATCAACCATCAAGCAGCTTTAGAAGACACAAATTTCAATATCTCCTGTAAAAATCAAACTACTCAGTTCATATTTTCCCTCTGCAAGTGAAAGTCATTTAAAAAAATTAAGCCTTACCTTCACTTTGAGCACAGAAGAAAACATTCTGGCATCTTCAGACACCCCTCCAATGTACAATTTTTTGGTAAACACAGGCATGTGGTCATTTTCATCCTGCACCTCAATAAATACTTTGGCTGTGTTACCTAAACGAGGGAAGGAAAAGTGAAAATAGAGTATTTGGTAATAAATTTGTAACACCTTACTGGCATTTTTGTATTTAGAGCCCAGGGAGATAATGTACACTAAGTGTAGGGATAATACTGTAAAAATAAATTGCTTAGACATCATTGAATGCGGAAATGGGATAATCCCAGGATCACTGAGGCTGGAAAAGCCCTCCCAGCCCATGGAGTCCAGGCTGTGCCCCATCCCCACCTTGTCCCCAGCCCAGAGCACCTCCCCAGCCCCATTCTCCTCCCTGGACAGGTAACATTCCACCTTAGTTACACAGATTTTGGTCCCATTAAATACCCACAAGTCTCACAAAGGGGTAATAATGAAGAGGGGATGATTAACAGCAGCTCTGCACCTTGCTTTATCTATTTTAATTATTCCTACCTGCCATGGGAATATTTAACAGGTGATTCAGCCCTGGTGTCTGTAAACTCAGAAATGGGCACACAAAGCTCTGGCTCAGCAGCCTCAACACCTAATTAATTTCCTGTATTAATTGAAAGTATCCCTAAGCCTGTCGTCCTCCCAAACCTGGCCTGGCCCAGCCCAGGGGAACTCCACAAGTCTTGCATCCCCTGAGAGGTTCAACACAAAACACTGGTGTTGTTTTGGTTTTATTAAACAGTTCCTGCTCCACCCCATTGAGCAATAAACATCTCCATCCTTCTGCAAGGGAAAAAACATCCAGCAAAAACCATGGACCTGGTGCCAAACAGATTCCACTGCTCAGTAATCTCCACCAACATCTGCTTCTCTCTTTCAGTATGGTATAATCCAGAAAGATTGCTGGAAATGATGATATCCAGTTCATTAAAACCACATTTGCAAGTGATAAATTGCTTCGTTTCCGAGCTGGTTTTCCCAGCTCATTTCAGTGCCAGGATAATTTCAGTATTGCACAGGTGCCACTGAGCTCAGTGACTTGTACAATGCAGGTTCTTTATAAAGGGCCTAGGAGCTGTATCTTTATGGGAGGAAAAAATTAAAGCCCAGACTATTTCTGACACGGCCAAAGTAACATTCTGCCTATCTGATGGTCCAACAGATGGGAAAATAATGAGGACTTCATAAATATAACAGAAATTTGAAAAAAAACTCCAAATATTTGAAACACCATCAAGCTGTCCCTGAGCCAGCAGCGTGTCCTGGGGGCAGGGAGGGCAATGGGATCCTGGGGGCAGCAGGAGGAGCATTCCCAGCAGGTCAGGGAGTGCCCCAGGCTGCAATACCAAGCGACAGTAAAAAAACGAGATTCCCAGGAAGACTGTTCCACTGCAGCTCCACCCTTTAGGGGAGAAGACAGCATTAAAAGCAGGATTTTGTGTGGAAGTGCCCTTGCCCTGCTGAGCTAACAAGCAGCCTTATCACTGGCTGGCACTGGTTTGGTGCTGGGGGGAAGATGCTGACTGTGTGTGAGCAGGTGGGATCAGGTGTTTGCTCACCTGCACTGGTTCTCTGTAATGCAAATCAAACATCTTTTGCATAATGCTCACTGTTGTCATGCCAGGCCAGTTTGGGTGAGGTGGCTGAGCCTCGTGCAAAGTTTGCCTTGCAATTTGCTCAACTCCTCATTTGTTTAATTTGCTGGCAGTTCTCTGAGCTGCCAAAATGCTGATTTGTTTAGAGATGGGTGAATGCTTTGAGAATGGAGAAATGGAAGTTATTACATTAAGCACAAAGCAAATTCAATATCCTGCATATCCACAGGCCAATGTTAGCACTGCCACCATTGAATATCTACCTGCATTTCAGCTTCCTGCCTGATTTTTGGACATAGTCCTTCGTTCTGGCAGATGGAGTGCAATGTGGCATCTGTGAGCTCCTCCCTATCCCAGCCTTTGGATCCAGCTCCTTCAGCTGGCTGGAGGAAAGGGCTCCCAGCCAGCTACAGTGGTTGCCTCACCCTTCCACTGGAGTTCTCACTAAAGCCCCTCAGCAGCAGCTGTGCCACGTGTGGATGGCCATGCCAGACCCTTTCCCGTGGGCATTTTCCCAGTCCCTCTGCTTGATTCAGCACCATCCCCTGCACAGGGGCTCTGGTGCTCCCAAATCCACCACTCCTGCCCCTCCAGCACCCAGCCCGATGGAAAAGGCCACCCACTGGAGCACACTTTTACAGAGTCTGGTTTAGGCTCTGTCATTAGACTCTTTTCCCCTTCATATTCCAGATTTGTTACTGCTTTTCTAAACATTGTTTGGATGTGGCTCGAACCCTCTTTGTAAGGACAGTGACCATCAAAAGCTGTCAATATTTCCACTCAACTTCCAGAGGGGGAATTTTATATCCCCATGTATGTAAAACCTTCCATTTTTGGTGTTATATCTATATCTACATATCTATATCTATATCTATATCTATATCATCTATCTCTATATCTATATCTATATCATCCATCTCTATATCTATATCATCTATCTCTATATCTATACCTACACCTATATCTATATCTGTAATCCAGCTCCAGTTTCTTTTTCTCTTCATGGATTCCAGGAATTTAAACCAGGTTTTCCTCCTTGGTGGTACTTTTTGTGAGACCTCCCATAATCAAAGTATAATCCTTATTACTATGACTGAGCTGCCTAAAGAGCTGGCCAAGTGAAAGAAGAACAGTCATCTTTCCCTGGACAAAGAAGCACCGGCTGCCAGGGTGGCTAAAAAGAGCAAAGAAAATTGATTTCAGTGCTGCCTCAGTCACCTGCAAGGTCCCTTTCTCCTCCTCTCTTCCAGCCCTCCAGAGATGAGCTGCACTGCACAGAAAATACAGAACTGCAGCTGCTTCTAAGTCATCCTCAGCTTATAAGAACCAACTAAATAATCACTGCCAAGACTGGAAGACTTTCAGCTCTTTCATCTTCTGTGATTTGCTTAAGGGGAGTGAAGACACCTGAAAGTTTCTCTAAAGCAAAGCTGAGGAAACTCTGAAACACCTAAAATGAGTAGACCATGAATAACTAACACAGCTCCTGGGTCACTAGTGTGCACTAGCATTTCATTCCCAGAAGTTTTTTCCAAACATGCTTGTTGAAAACTCTTTTCCAATCTCCCTATCTAAAAACGTGCCAGATCCATGTGAGCCTGTAGTTCCTTGGCAAGCTGCAGAAATGAATCTGAACTAAAGCAATGCTTTCTGGACACAGGGACAACATCCATGATGCTCTGAGTGTTCCCAGGTGAGTTTTACTCGGTGCTTTCACACTGCACTTGTCTCCTGCAACATTCCAAACCAGCCACTCATCCAGCTGCTCTTCATGCATGGATAATCCTAACATAAATCCCTGCATCTCGAAAAGCAGGGGCTGTTCTGCAGGAGGCAACAGCAGATTGTTCCTTCCAAAGTTCATTTGAATCAAACTGGGAATGAGAATGGTAATTTGTCAGGGGTTAGCAGCACTTTGCTTTACTGCTGCCTTACAAGTGCGTGGGGCAGGCTCTGTGCTTTGGCAGGTGAGCTGAGCTGAGCTGCAGCTGGGCTCCATCTCTCCCTCCTGGATTTGGCAGGACCAAGTAGGAATCAGCACTGAATATTTCTCAGTGGCATTTAGATCCAAATGAGCCCATAAAGCCTGAAGAAGCTCATCATGTGCTGTCACTGATCAAGAGAGTGCAAAAAGAAGCAAACAGCAATGTGTTTGGACCAGCACCGATCCAAGGTCTGATTTAAATCCATATAAAACATCCTTTCCTACCAAATAAGTCCCTGAATGGCAGCTCACGTTTTATGCAGCCTCTCTGAAATGCACTGCTTTGCTGCCCAAAGAAATTGGAAGTTTGTCCCACACTCCCCCAGAGCTGTGAGGCAGCAGGATCAGCTCTCCAGGCTCAGCTTGTATTGTGTCCATCTGTCACAATCCCTGGATTTGGGAACTGCCAGAGCAGCCAACTTGTAAAACAGCACCAGCACCAACTTTTGCAACTAAAAACATAAGGCTGCTTTACTATTTCATCAACACCACAGGGATACAGAATTCATGTTCATATTTAACTCAGTACAACCATCATTCCCAACTGCTATGGAGCAGCTGCAGAATTTTAGTTGTAAAACTCCCGTTGCCCCTTCATTCCCCAAGGTTTATTTTGGGTTTAGGAAACCAAAAACTGAAGAAAAGACAGAAGTGTCCCCTTACCCCTGACACCCAGAGCAAAGCCCTGCTCACAGCTGGGAGTGCAGCAGAGCCAGGGCTGTGCTTCTGTACCAACCTTGGGAGTGCCAAAGGTGACAGACATTTCTACCCGACTGCATAAAACAGAAATAATTAATTGAAGGGTGTATTTTTGCTTAAAAATCTTCTGACATCAAAATGAAAACCATCTCTAACAAGATCCTGTAATAGAATCATCCAGGTTGGAAAAGACATCCAAAATCATGGAGTATGACCTGTGACTGATCCCCACCCTGTCAAGCAGCCAGTTAATTCCTCTTAAATCCAGGAAAAGACACCACGTGGTTCTGTCATTATCTTTACATCTCTAGGAAAGTGAAATAATGGAATCATGGAATGGTTGGGCTTGGAAGGGACCTTAAAGCTCATCCCACCCCTGCAATGGGCAGGGACACCTCCCACTGTCCCAGGCTGCTCCCAGCCCCATTCAGCCTGGCCTGGGACACTGCCAGGGATCCAGGGGCAGCCACAGCTCCTCTGGACCAGTG
Organism: Climacteris rufus; assembly: GCA_013398175.1. Lineage (NCBI taxonomy): Eukaryota > Metazoa > Chordata > Aves > Passeriformes > Climacteridae > Climacteris > Climacteris rufus. Next base: position 170,397 of record VZRZ01000987.1, read on the forward strand.
CCCACCAATGCTTTGGTTCTGCCACTGGGACCAGGTTTCATTTGATGGTAAAACCCTCTCTTTGTCCCTGCTTCTTTGCTCCACTGCTCTTTGTCACTGTGTTTAGGCAGCACTTTCTCTTTGCTGCTCCCTCTGCTTCCACATAAATGCTTCTGCTTCTGCCTATCCTTTTCCTCTTCACCTCAAGAATCATCAAGTCCAGCTCCTGGCCCTGCCCAGGACAGCCCCAAGAATCCCACCCTGTGCCTGAGAGCGTTGTCCAAACTCCACTAACACTGAAGGTCTGGCAGGGCTCAGCATCACCAGAATCCTCAAGCCAGAACTCCAAGCTTTTTAACTCATCATCATCAACAATACAAAACCTGACTCTCCTTCTGTTCAAATGAAGCAAAAACACACAGCACTTTCAGATTATAAAGTTTCAGTTAAAGTAACTCATTTAATGAGTTTGACTCTGCTGAAAGCAAGAATGTGACTTTGCATGATTTAGCATCATCTATTAAACCCCCACTTTAAGTCACCAATTTGATGTTCTCATACTCCAAAGGACATCTCAATTTACTTTCTCTCCTCATATATTTATTCACTTATTGCCACACTATCAGTTGGCACTATCAGTGAATGACAAGCTCAGTTACACTTAATGCACTTTCACTTTTCCCCTGCACAGATGAAAATTCCAACTCCTACTTCCCTATAATTATCTTCTATAACACCATCACTTAAAACACTTTGGTACCCAGCTTGTGAGCTTTGCAAAATTCAGCCCTGTGTGGTGGCTGAGCAGTTTGTCAGTGCTCTGTTATTTACAGAATCCCAGGATCCCTGAGGCTGGAAAAGCCCTCCCAGCCCATGGAGCCCAAGCTGTGCCCATCCCCACCCTGTCCCCAGCCCAGAGCCCTGAGTGCCACGGCCAGGCCTTCCTTGGGCACCTCCAGGGATGGGCACTCCAAAGCTCCCTGGGCAGCCCCTGCCAAGGCCTGAGCAGCCTTTCCATGGAGAAATTCCTGCTGCTGTCCAAGCTGAGCCTCCCCTGGCCCAGCCTGAGGCCGTTTGCCCTTGTCCTGTCCCTGTTCCCTGGGAGCAGAGTCCGACCCCCCTGGCTGCCCCTCCTGGCAGGAGCTGTGCAGAGCCAGCAGGGCCCCCTGAGCCTCCTTTGCTCCAGGCTGAGCCCCTTTCCCAGCTCCCTCAGCCGCTCCTGGGGCTCCAGCCCCTTCCCCAGCCCCGTTCCCTGCCCTGGACCTGCTCAATGCCTATCTTGAAGTGAGGGGTCCAGAAATCCCTGCAGCTCCAGAGTAGGTCACCAACAAATTCCAGACCAAATTCCATGAATTCATTGGTATCCAAGACCACAGCTGGCAGCAGTTCATCGCTACTGGGTGTCACAGCAGGGTATTAATTCAATATCCCATAATCCTGGAGCTGTGCATTCCAAGTCACCTCTCTTCCAAGTGGTTCATCAGTTCAACCACAGCAAAGCCCACAGTGATTGTGTTAATTCTGGCGCTTTGTCCCCTTTCCTGCCAGTATTCCACCCAGGATGCCCAGAGTGAGAAGCAAAAGCAAAAAGAGCTGACACAGCTCCCTTCTCCCTGCAGCAAAGGAGAAAGAGAGACCCCACTGTGCTCTGAGTTCCCATTTTCCCTGAGCTCTCCATACCTGGACAAAGGCAGGATGATTTATCTCTGGTGGGAATGTGAGAGGCAGATAAAAGATTGATGTGAATTTTTGTGCTCTGGGCTTGCCTTGCAGAGCTCCTTGGGAGCAGGGATCAAATCCAAGGCTGTGGCAGCATAATCCCCACAGCATCACACAACCAGCAAGGCTTTAAAAGATGCACTTGGGCTAAAATTGCTCATTATATTACTAGAGACTTCCAAAAATGCTAAGAAGGTTTAATCATACACATATTCTGTAGTGCCCACATCCCACAGGTGTTTAGGAACAGTCTGGGGCTGACATTTAGGCTCCAGATTGACAACTCCCTGGATTTACAACTGACTAAATAATGGCTGTTCTGATAAAACTGAAGCCTGAAGTAAATTTGAGTTCCATCTGTAGCTCATGGTTTCAAAATACCAGTGTGGTACCTTCTTTTCTGAATGAATTGTGGACACAGAGCAGCAAAGCCTGGCCTCAAGGGACTCCTCAGCTCCCAAACACATCCATGGTGCTCCTTAGCAGCAAAAAACTGGCACATGGAGACCAAAAAACACAGAAAAAAATAGAGACAAGCACTGTCTGTGTAAAAACATCTCCCAAAATATCTCTGCTATGAGGTTTGGGTTTTTTAATTATGACCCACTTGTGGGTTAAATAGGAAGTTGTAAAAGATGGGCAGGGATGCTAAGTGAGCCAGAGGTTTGAAAGGCAGACTTCCCTCATGTTTTCCTTAGAGGGAGGATGATAATTTTAAAATCCTTTAAAATCACTCTGGCTAGAAAAAGTAAACCATTCAAGGCAAAAGAAAGCCTTCACCATGAGACAGAACCAAAGCAAACCAGTTTGGGAATAGACTCCTTCCTTCCTGGAGAACATTCTGGTCTTTGTCCCAGCAGTTTGCTCTCAGCCAGGGTTGCAATGAACTCCCTGCAGGTCCTCAGGGGTGATGGAGGAGTTTTTTTTTCTCCCTGCTCCCTTTGCTGTGTGTCCGTTCCCTGCTCCTCGTGGTAATGTCCCAGTCCCTGCTGTGACACCATAATGTGTTCATGGAAAAGCAGCTGTGCCACTCCATGAAAAAAGTACTGAGTAACAATGAAAAAGTGCAACTTCTGCCACAGCTCTCTCTTTATTTCTAAAGGTGACTTCTGTCTGAGACTTTTATGGACATGGTTGGTGAGGATTCAGCTCAGAACTGATCAGCTCAGTGACTCACATCAGTGAATTTCTTTTTTGTTGTAATTATGCTAATTAATCCAAGCTTTGGCTGATCTCCAAAGGTTTGATAATGGCAGTCAGGGAATCATGGAATGGTTTGGGTTAGAAAAGACCTTAAAGCCCATCCTCTTCCAGCTCTGCCATGGGCAGGGACACCTTCCACTATCCCAGGCTGCTCCCAGCCCCGTCCAACCTGGCCTTGGACACTGCCAGGGATGCAGGGGCAGCCACAGCTTCTCTGGGCAAGTCAGGCTGTGATCCCATCACCACCATCACAGCAACATCACTGGAGTGCAGTTTGAACATCCTCAGTAAATAACAGCAATACCTGTATTAGAAAGATGCAAGAAGCAGGATTCTGACACTTACTTTTGGAGGGGACCCTCAGGTTGGATCTCACCACCTGCAGGGAGTCTGCCTGCACTCGGAGCTCGTAACTTTGGACCCTCTCATAATCCAGAGCCTTTTTCACAGAGATCACTCCCGTTCTGTTGTTAATGGCAAACACATCTGGAAGCCAGCAAAAACACAAGGAATTGTCTGAGATGCATCAACAGGGATTTTAAATGCCAAAGTCTTTTATTTTGGGGATGACACAATTCTCTGACACTGCCTTCACCAATACATTCCCTCCCTGCCTCCCTACCTCTCTCCCTCAAACCTGGAAAAGTATATCTAGCTCCTCTTTGAAGATTCTTCCAGGAGCAGAGCAGCTGGATCCAACCTGCTACTGGGATAATCAATCCAGAATCACAGAATCGTGGAAAATCCTGAGCTGGAAGGGACCCACAAGGATCAGGGAGTCCAATTCCTGACCCTGCACAGGACTTGAGGACATGCTGGAAAGATGAGACAAGGCAAAGAGCCCACTCTCACAAAAAGGAGGATGGGATGGAGAATTCTTTACATCCCTCCTAATAATTCTGTGTTATTTTGTCCAGATGTCAAGGTGGGTCTCAGAGAGTATCCGAGCTGGAAGTTTTCTTTGGATATCAGGCTCTATTTGTGGTTACAGCATGGCCATATCTATAGTCCCTTAAAACAGATTTTTAAGCAAGTACAACTCCATCAAAGCTGTTCATGTTCTTATTTTGACATGCTATGGATTCACACCATGTGCAACCCATGGGAATTTTCACATCAGTGAGTATTATTTTCATGTAATTCTGCTAATTAATCTGAGCTTTTGCTGATCTCCAAAGGCTTGATAATGGGAATTATAGAATGATAAAATAGTTTGGGTTGGAAAAGATCTTAAAGCCCATCCAGTGCCACCCCTGCCATGGCAGGGACACCTCCCACTGTCCCAGGTGCTCCCAGCCCCATCCAGCCTGGCCTTGGGCACTGCCAGGGATCCAGGGGCAGCCACAGCTTCTCTGGGCACCCTGTGCCAGGGCCTCCCCACCCTCCCAGGGAACAATTCCTTCCCAATATCCCATCTAAAGTTCTCTGTTTCAGTTTGAAGCCATTCCCCCTTATCCTGTCACAAAAACCCCCTCTCCATCTTTCTTGTAGGCTCCCTCTGAGCACTGCAATTCCCTCCTGCTTGTCCATATGAGGTGGGATTTGACCTCACTGGGTTGGACTCAATGATCTTTAGAGCTCTTTTCCAGAATTAACGATTCTGTGATTCACCTCAGCAGCTTTACTTCTCCCCACCTTCCTGTCACACCGGGCTCAGCATGACCACAAGACTGAGATATTAATATTAAAGTGATTATTGTTACACTTACCCTCTTCATTCCCCGACACAATGGAGTACACGACTGTCTGGTTCAGGGCGGCCGCGGTGACAACGGCGACCACGGTTCCTTTGGGGGCACCTTCACTCACTGGGGGGGGCCTGCAGGAAGGAGCAGAAGGATTTGTGTTACATTCCTGAGCAGCAGACTCTTGAAAGTTATTCCCCAGGTTAATGGTTTCCTCCATCTCTTAGGCTGACAAAGGAAGAGGAACGGTTAACAGAGAAAATCCTATTAAAAAGGAAAATGTTTAACCCTTGAGAATGCAAAACCCACTAAGAAGTCCAATAGACAAGGGGTGGCAACATAAAGATCTAATGGTTCTTTGATCTGAGAAATGGGAAAGCAGGGAATAATGAGGAGAAACAAGAACCACCACAGCCTGATGAATTGTGAGTAAAATTTGGGACAAAATAGATATTTTATAATATTCACATCTACAAATAAAACTCAGTAATCTGTAAGAAAACTATGCAGGAAAGGTCATTCATTGGTAAACCTCTACCATTTATACAGGAATCACTTTAGAGCCATCTCCACAGGAATTTCTACTCTTCAGAAAGATCCAAAAATTTTCCTTCCAACCCTTTTCAGTACAAAAAAGCCAAGATGATTTCAGGAAATCAAGTGCAACCCAAATCTACCCAACCACTGGGAGGGTGGGCAGCCCTGGCACAGGGTGCCCAGAGAAGCTGTGGCTGCCCCTGGATCCCTGGCAGTGCCCAAGGCCAGGCTGGACGGGGCTGGGAGCAGCCTGGGACAGTGGGAGGTGTCCCTGCCATGGCAGGGGTGGCACTGGATGGGCTTTAGGGCTCTTTTGAACCCAAACCATTCCATGCTTTTGTGAAGATGTCTTTAAACCAGCATTCTAAACAGTTTTAACATGAACTGAGATGCTTGAGCTCATCTCAAATCAAATGTTCAGATTTTCACCACAAACAACGGTTGAATTCATACTTATAACACATTAAAAAAAAAAAAAAGAAGGAAATTTTTACACTTATCCATACATGCAGATGGATTTTTACACTAACTTGATAGATAGCAAATTAACAACAGATGTCTGTTCAGAGAGGCTCCTCTACAGGAGAAGACTTGAAGGAGTATCTCGGCTGTGCACTGATCTTCAAAATTCTGGACAAAATCTATACCTGCTTCTTTCCAGGGAGTATCATGGAGGTATTTGGAAGACCAAATGGCACCTGGGGACATGGTCTGGTGTGGACCTGGCAGTGCTGGGGGAACAGTTGGATTGGACTATCTCAGGGGTCTTTAAAAGCCCAAGTAATTCTATGATTCCATGAACACTTAATGACTTTCCCCTTTCATATTTCTGGCATTTTTCAAATACTCCACTCCATGCCACATTTTCCCATTTTTCCCATTCTAAGGGCAGGCAAGTGGTCACAGGCACAAGGCTGCCAGAGCTCCAGGAGCACTGGGACAATGCTCTCAGGGATGCACAGGGTGGGATTGCTGGAGGGTCTGTGCAGGGCCAGGAGGTGGACTGATGATCCTTGTGGGTCCCTCCCAGCTCAGGATATTCCAGGATTCTATGACAGTTGGAACTCTAGGACACAATCCTAACTCTTGAACCCAGACCATCAAGAGATGGCCAGTCTTCCCTGGAACTCTGCCTTCAAACATTTCCTTTGGAATGAACGTTGGTTTGAACATTCCAGAAAAAGTCTGACACACCAAACATATGGAATTAAGTTTTGGTGATCTTCCCTTTTTTTCACTGATGGAAAATTCACTTCTACTCCAACACACGTGCACAGAGCAGATCCCTCTGCTCCCACCCTTCTGCATCAGTGGTTGAAGTAAAGTTCCTTGTTGCTCCTTGACTTATTAAGCCATAAAACTCCTGCTATGAAAAGCTTCTTAATGTGCATTTTACCAATGCAAAGGGTAATCTTAGAGATTAAAAAGCTGCCAAAAGGCAGGGAAAGACAGGGAAAAAAAAGCTGCGAAAGCTGGAAGTGTTTATAGTTGGATGAGGTCAGGGAGGAAAATACCCTTTTTATGCTGCAATAGAGATGATGATGGGTTTTTTGTCTTCTGAAGGTGTGTGAGTGGAACAAAAATCCCACATTTCATTTCAAACACAATTCCAGGATATCCCTGCAGGAATATGGCCTTGTAGCCCCCTCTGCCAGCACTGAATTCAATGGATTGCAAATCAAGAACAATTAGTGAGAGTTTTTGTGTTTGCTCTGGAGGGAAGGATAGGGGCAAAACCATTGCATTTCATTCCCCTCCTTTAACTCCAGGGATTGGCTCCCTATCCCTCCAGAGCATTTCTCTGGATTGTGGAGAAGCAAAGCAGCAAAAGATGGGCATCCAAGTGACCACATCTTGTTCTTTATCCTGTACTCCCAGCTCTAGTAACCTCTTTTAGGGAATAAATCCATTATTTTCCAATTTATGAATGACTAAGATAGGAAATAGTGCTTTTTCCCCTCATAAGTGGCAGAAATATTATTTGAAGCTATTTTAGGGCACAGGCAGGGGTGTTTTTATGGCATAATTTTGCATTACTGGATGATAAAAGCTGGAATTTTTGTGGGAAGAAGAAAGCAGAAGAATCCAGCCCAAGGCACACAGTGAAGGATTAGAAAATCTCCATTGGAATGGAAGGATATTGCTGTGAGCTCACTAATGACTGGGATTTAGGGAGAGTGAAGGTGTTGGCATGTCACTGTCACCTGGGGGGATTGGTGTGTCACCATCACCCAGCTGGGATGGTTGAGTCACTGCCTCCCAGCCCAGTGCTGACTCCATGGAACCAGAGCCATTAGGGTTGGAAAAGACCTCCAAGATCATCAGGTCCAACCACCCACCAGCACCACCACCCTGTTCACCATCAACCACATCCCCAAGTGCCACATCCACACATTTTTTGAACACCTCCAGTGATGGGGAGGTGTCCAAACTCCTGGCAGGAGCTGTGCAGAGCCAGCAGGGCCCCCTGAGCCTCCTTTGCTCCAGGCTGAGCCCCTTTCCCAGCTCCCTCAGCCGCTCCTGGGGCTCCAGCCCCTTCCCCAGCCTCGTTCCCCACCCAGCTCTTGCTTTGAAATATTTGGAATAGTTTCAATGAAATGGTTCCATTCTGAGCTTCTGAACTCACCACCTTCTCAAGTCTGTGATTTCTAATTCCTCCCCAAGACTCACATGCATGGAATCCACAACCAACCCATCCCTGGGTGTAATAAGACCCCTTGCAATAAATGATAATCCACCTGCATCCCATAAAGCTTAGGGTTTAATGGGATAAACAGAATTAAACACCCATTTTAATCATCATCCCACCTCAGCCTACCCTGAGTCTTGATCTTTGCTTCTCAACATAACCACTCTTTGACCATGACAATTAAAATCTATTCCTCAACCATGATTTCATCCACTTCCATGGTATTTTTCCGTAGCCATCACAGCAATGTGCAATTTGGGCTGTTTCGTTCACTTGAATGCTTCCACAGAAACAGTAAATGGAATCTTGGGAACATCCACGATGGGATGGATACCAGGAGAGACCTCCATTTATTTCTTTGAGTATGAGACCACAAAATGTTTGTACCTCAGAAAAAAACAAAGCAGAGGAACAGGATTGTTATAAAGTCATTATTTATGCACAAAAGTACTGGAAATAGATGTAAATTAAAGAAAAATATTTTCTTTTGCTGTATCTCAATTATCTATATGTTGATCAGAGTGGGAAAGGGAGACTGAGCTCATCTCAAACACACTGCAGGGCACAAGTACTGGAAGTGTCCAAAGTGAAATTTTAACTTTTCCTCTCTACTCTGCCACTGCTTCTTTTTTCCTTTGCTAAAAACATCGCTCCCAGCCCGTTTTCAATTTGCCTGATATCCAATACTGTTTAAATTCACCATGAAACTTGTCTATCTGCAAAAGCATGAACACAAGATCTAATAAAAAATTAAATTTCAACCCAGCAAACCCAATAATAATTTGGAAAATTGGTTTAGTAGTGAAGCTTAATAGTGTGATGTGTACGGACTCCATATGAGACACTTCAGTCACCTCTACTTTGTGGACTTTGTATTTTATAGATATGTTTATATTATAACATTATAATAGAAAATATTTCAATATTTATATTCAAATATTTCAATATTTGTATTTTATATTATATATATTTATCTTTTACTTGATGGAGGTCCATTAAGAAACCTCAGAACTTAAGCTTTGGTGTTGTTTAATTAAATTACTCATCCCAACTTGATTAACATTGAGGGTGTTTCTATTCAGAGGGTGGTGAAGGTGCCCAGAGAAGCTGTGGCTGCCCCTGGATCCCTGGAAGTGTCCAAGGCCAGGTTGGAAAGGGCTTGGAGCAGCCTGGGACAGTGGGAGGTGTCCCTGCCCATGGCTGGATGGGCTTTAAGGTCATTCCAACCCAAACCACTCTGGGATTCCATGATCCCCATGGCAGCTCTTTTTAATCCTAAACACATTAAAACTACCTTGGCTTCCTGTCCTTGCTCAAAGAAAGAAACACCTAGACCCACTTTGGAGCAATTAGCCATCAATTTATCAAATTCTATACACATTTTAGAGCAATAATCTATCAATTTATCCAGTTTGTGCTTTCCTCAACAGTTTGTCCCGGACAGTGATTATTTTTGTCTGGAAAAGAATATTTTCTCCTTAATTAGATGCATTTATTGAGCAATTTAACTTCAAAGTGTCACGTATTCCTGCCTGGACTCAATATCCTCTCTTTCTGTCTCAATTCTCCAACTGGTTGGAGGCACACTGACCTTTCCATGGTATTTATCTCTAAAATGGATGACAGGGGAGTCTGGACATGGCTCCACTGATCCTGTCTTAACCTATTGTTTTTTAACCCAAATACCAAGTTTTGCTCTCGTGACCTCTCTGTGTTTGTGTTATCCCTCCAACCTTCCCAAATTAAACCTGAGGGCACGAAGGCATGAATATTCCTGTCAGGATTCTGCAGAAGCAGAAAAAAAGGGGGGAAAAATTCCTACCAAGCACAACGTAGGGCACACTCACGTACTTGGATTGGTCAAGCTGATGGGATAAATTCCAAGGATAACAGAGTTTTCCAACCTCACAACACACTGCTGGAAGGCAGTAGGGTTTAACACTAAAATTATTCAATATCCACATCCTCAGAGCGATTTATTTCTACATTTCAATGTTGAGTGTTGAGAGCTCTGACCCTCACCCTCTCCAAGAACACATTCCCTGGCTGGATCTGGTTCCTGTGCTTTCCTCTTCACCAGGAAACATCTCACCATAACATTTGATTGAAAAATAATTCATAAAATCATAGTTTCCTTTTCATTTGGTATGAAAAAGTATGAAATTTTAATAAAATGCAAGGTAGTACTACTGAAACAACGGATATTGTGGAAAAAAACATGATCCTTCTACTACATTGAGTTAACTCACTCCTTAATTTTTTTGTGGCAAATCTTGTTTCAGTACTTGCTGAAGCATTAAATAATTTAATTTTACTTTAGAACCGCATTTCCTACTTTTTATTGCAAACCAAGTAAGTACCAGCAGAAAACAACCACAAACCAGTGATCCCAAAGGGAAAATCACACATTTTCCTGAACCCAAGCTGTCACTGCTGTGAGATGCAAATTACAAATGTATGTTGGAAGCTCCAGCTTCAGTCTGAGGAGAACATGGACTATTTTTACCCCCACACCTCAAAAATCCTTCAACAAAAAGGTTGCCAGTGGTCTTTCCTTGATAAAATATAAATTCCATTCAGGGAAAGCTGGGAAAGCAGTGGTAAAACGTGGGTGTGCTGGGAAAAGGATGACCCAAATGGATGCTCTAAATCTACCATCATTAAACAAAATACTTTTGAGGTACAAAGCTAAACCCCTGTGGTCTCCTGGGACAAGAAGGAGGAATGATCCCTAACAGGGGAAAATCCCAGGGAGCTCTACTAGGAGGGGGAAAGAGTAAACTTAAGAGGTTTAAAGAAATGCAGCTCAGGAGCAGCCTGATGGAAAATCCTCTAGGGCAGAAGTTTATATCCTGGCAGTGTCCAAGGCCAGGCTGGACAGGGCTGGGAGCAGCCTGGGACAGTGGGAGGTGTCCCTGCCCATGGCAAGGAGTGGGAATTAGATGATCTTTAAGGTCCTTTCCAATCCAAACCATTCTGGAATTCTCTGATTCTACGAGGCCTCAGCCATTCATAGATATTTACAACCATGGAACACCCTGAGTTGGAAAGAACCACTCCTTCCAATTTCTGAGCTCCAATGCAGAGCACTGTGGATGCTTTCCTCAATTTCCCAAGGAGGCATGGAATTAGAGAGATTCCAGCCATGGAATGCCACCCATACTCTCACTGTCGCTGTTCAGGGTTCCCCATTCCCTATTTCCCAATGAGGAAAACTGTCTGACTGAACAGCAGTAAACCAGAGAACTGGGAAAAATCTCTTGGAATAATTGACTCCTGATATGGGTCCATAATTTTGTTTTGTAAAATCCTTTTGCTTGGATGGTATTTGCCTCCAATACTGGAGGGTTTAATTGGGTGGAAAACATCACAGCAACTCTTCCACTGAGGGAGAGTGAGGTCCACATGTCCCAAAATCTCAAATTTTAGGCAGAACACATTTTCACAGCAGTGCTGCTGCTGGCAGAGAAATAAAATTAAATAAAATTCCACACTACATTTACATCAAGTAATAGCCTGGAATTCACAGCTTCCCATATTTCTCCATAAAACTTCAGATTCCTGGACAACTGGACACATCTTTTCCGACAGGTTGGGGACCTATAACACAACACTAACAGAAGCTGTAAGTCTGCAGTATTTTCCCTTTTTCCTGCTCAGGAATGGCTGAACACCTGGTTAATGTGCCCACAGGCACTAATTAGGAAGCAATGATGCTGTTCCCGGTTCAAATTTCAGTCCCTGCTCCAGCAGCACTTTGCTATCAGCAATGACCTTCCACTTGCAGAGGATGTGGTATTTATTAATTAACAAAGCACCAAAAAGATCCCAAATCCCTTTCAACTTTCACTGTTTTAAATTGACAACGTGCTCATGAAGAGGACAGGCTTGCTAAAAATACCTCTTAATATTTATCTGAGGTTCAAGTCACATCTGGTCTTCACTTTTGTAGTGCTACTAATTAATATCTGTTAATTAAGAAATGAAAGTGCTGCTGTAAGTTGTTGGGAAGAAATGGAAACTTCTGGATCAATTCCTTGATCTAGAGGTGATCTGGGTGAACTCAGGACAAAAAAAAAAGAACAGCTTGGGAAAGGGGCTCTGTACAGCAGATTTGATTTTCCCAAAAAATTGATTTATTTGGTTTATTGGGCTTTGACCTGTTTTTAGGTTGCCCAGAAAGCTGTGGCTGCCCCATCCCTGGAAGTTGGGGGTGCCAGGCTGGGGAGGGCTTGGAGCAGCCTGGAATAGTGGAAGGTGTCCCTGCTCATGGCAGGGGTGGGATGAGACGAACTTTAAGGCTTTAAATCCAACCCAAACCATTCTGGGATTCCACGGTTCTCTCGCCAGAGACTTTTGCTGGTACAAAGCAGGATGAGATCAAAGCCAGCACTAAAAACTTCAGTAATTTTGTGAGTTGTCTCGGCCTGTTTGGGGCAGGGATGCAGAAAGTCTCCCTGTCCCCACGAGGCTGCTGTGCCCCTGCTCTCCAGGCTGTCCCCTGGGCTGGGGAGGCTGGACGTGTCCGTGTCTTCCATCGGTGCTTTGGAACTCCAGCCAAATCCGACTGACCAGCAGCAGCCCGCGGGACGTGTGGTGACAAGGGCAGCATCAGCCATGCCCTTCCCTGGCATCAAAGGTTAACTGGGCTCCGAGGTGGCCCAGCCATCTCCAATTAAATGTCCACATGCCCCAGCACTTTGATTCTTTTGGATTTTTGCCTCTTTTCTCCGCACTTTGCGTTTTTGCGGAACAATGCTTGGCTTGGGAAACGCTTTGCTTAGCAGGCACTGCTGCTGGCAGTGCTCTCAAAGTCATCTTTAATACCCATGACAAGGACAGACCAGCATCCACACTGCTAATGCAGTTCAGTTCAGTTCCTGGGCTCCAGCGGGAAGATCCAGCTGGAGCACCGGGATAACCAGCAGCACCAGCTGCAGCATGGCGAGGGCAGTGAGGCTCCTCTCCAAGAGCGCGCAGGAGACATCTGTGGGAAGTGTGAATCCACATTCCCAGATGACAGCCATATCTAGGAGCACTGGACATGGGTCATTTAGCCCTCATTAATTATGCTAATGGCCCCTGAGCCCCTGGAGTAGCATCATCCTGACCTGCTGGACCAGAGCATGCAGGGTCATCAAGGTTGTCACCGACATTAAGGTTGGAAAAGCCCCGTGAGGCCATCGTGTCCAACTGGGAACCCAGCACTGCCACTGTTCACCACCAAACCGTGTCCCCAGGTGCCACAGCTACACGTTTTTTGAGCATTTCCAAGGATGGTGACTCCACCTCTGCCCTGGGCAGCCCCTGCCAAGGCCTGAGCAGCCTTTCCATGGAGAAATTCCTGCTGCTGTCCAAGCTGAGCCTCCCCTGGCCCAGCCTGAGGCCGTTTGCCCTTGTCCTGTCCCTGTTCCCTGGGAGCAGAGCCCGACCCCCCTGGCTGCCCCTCCTGGCAGGAGCTGTGCAGAGCCAGCAGGGCCCCTGATGCTGCTCTGTTCTAAGAGGGTGTGAGTGCTGGGAGAGGAACATCCCAAATCCTGCTTGTCCCCTCCAGAAGAGCCAAGTGGTTGCAGCAGATCGCCTCTGATGGACTTTATGGGGGGGATCTCTTGCAGTCTTCAGGAAGGAACCATATTTTATTACTCATTTATCATAAATCACGCTCCATGCTGTATTTGGTGGATCTCAGAGCCCTCAGCTGCCCTTTGCTGTTTGATATGTAGAGCACAGCAGCGTTTACAAGTCTCCAGTATCATTTACAATCCAAAGAAAGAAGGTGGGGGAAAAAGAGACCAATTAACTTGCCCCAAATTATGCAATAATGCAGAGGGAGAGCCAGTGAATAAATGCCAATCTCTGGCTTCATCTACTCGACTGCTGTCTCCTCTGGAAGTCACTATAAGACATGGATAATAATCTATCAAAGGCTCCCTGGGTATGAAGAGGGCTCCAAGCAGTGCTGGTGTTCCTCTGGCAGAGCTGCCAGGCTCAGCAGCTCAGCCTCAGCTCAAGGCAGAGTGGCACTTTCATCTCCCTTTCTGATCATGCCATCTGCTCTCTCCCTCTGTTTTGTATTTATTTTTGATTTTGTAATGCAGGCTGCAGCTTTACTCTGTAAAACTGTTCAACTGTGACCTTTTCCTAAATACACAGGAAGGAAGTTTGCAAACCAGCACGAGAACAATGCTAGAATCATCCAGATTATGATAATTAGACAAGCAAAGATCAATACTAATCCACTCCAAAGCCACTCATTCTCAATCCTTCTGAAACTGGAGCATCCTCATCCAGCAGTTTTTCATTTTGCAAGGGGCACTGTTGCTCTGTGCTGCCTTTTACCCTAAAGATATCCCGTGTCACTGGAAAATAAGGTCCTGTGACATCTGCCACTTCCAGCTTGCATCACTGTCAAGAAACCAAACACAAAGCACAGTTTGCAGAGTGTGACAATCCCTGAAAACCTTAGGAATCCACACTAGTCCTGAGCCAGAATATTTGAGAGTCTCAGTGCTGAATCAGAAAGTTCTGGGGTTGTTTTCATTTCATTTTTGACATTGAAGAAAATAAGTGACTGTCTTTGCTGCCCCCAAAAGATTTTAAGAACTTCTTAAAAGAGTGTTCAAAGAATTTCCCAGGAATGGAGCTGTGCTTTGGAAAGGGAAACCAGGCTGTGCAGCTAATCCTGAAGAGTTCACAAGGAGACAAAGACAGCATGAGTTATTCAGGTGTCATCTAGGGGTATTATGGGCTACAAGCCACTTTTTACTGCAAGTGTTCTGCAGTGTAGAGAAATAACATTCCCAGCTCCTGGGATAAAACTGGAGCTCAAGGTAGGCTCAGGAATCCCAAAATCCCAGAATGGTTTGGGTTGGAAAGGATCTTAAAGCCCATCCAGTGCCACCCCAGCCATGGGCAGGGACACCTCCCACTGTCCCAGGCTGCTCCCAGCCCCATCCAGCCTGGCCTTGGGCACTGCCAGGGATCCAGGGGCAGCCACAGCTTCTCTGGGCACCCTGTGCCAGGGCCTGCCCACCCTCCCAGGGAACAATTCCCTCCATATATCCAAACTAAATTTCACCTTTTTCTGTCTGAATTCATTCCCCCAGGTCCTGTCACTCAGTTCCTGATGAACAGTCCCTCTCCAGCTTCCCTGTAGCCCCTTCAGCCCCTGGAAGGTGCTGTGAGGTCTCCACACAACCTTTTCTTCTCCAAGATGAACAGCCCCAGCTCTCCCAGCCTGGCTCCATAGGGGAGGTGCTCCAGTCCCCTCATCACCCCCTCCAGGAGATACCTAATAAATTCAGTGGAGCAGCAAGAACAACCTGTCTAAAAAAAATCCTTCAGCAAAGGATTATAATTAAATGCAAAGTTTATCATTTTGCACTGTTCCTTCAGATTTCACATTTGTTTCAAGGTTAAATAGAAAATTGGGAGAGGGCTGGCAGTATTTTGCTATTTTTCACTTCTTTAAGTGAAGAATATTCTAACACTCTAATCATGAGGACAAATAGAATGCAGATCATGAATTTTTGTCTAAGCTCCTTTAAAGAGCTGAGCAAGCCCAACCATTAGGGCCTACTGAAGATGATTTATGTTAAATTTCTCTTTTCTGCTTCCCTGCAGTCCTTGGATTTGAAAATATCTGTACAAATTTCACTGTATTCTGCTACAGTGGCATCAAGAGAGCACATTGCAACTTGATATCTCAAAGCCCTGATCTTATCACCTCCTATTATTATACAGATATCAAATTTATGAACATGTTCTCTGTTACAAAATTTAACAACTAATCAGCCTATGCCTGTCTTCCTTTTTTTTTTTTTTTAACTCAATTTTAAGACAATGAGGTTGAAGATATTAAATTGTCAGAGGGTAAATTTATCAAATCATGCCTTTGTGGTGATAATAACCATTATCTAACAATGAAGAGGTCGAGTCTGAGTTCTCTCCTGCCTCACAGAAATGGTGTAGAGGATCAAATCAAGCTCCAAGAAACTTAATCTGGAGCCCTGGTGATTGCAGTCCCAATTGCAAGGCACAAAATTTGTTGTTTATCCCAATGAATGATATTTTCAGCAGTTTCTGAGGGGAATATTGCAAGCAAACCTTTCCTCACCATCATCACTTACAGCCCAGATCTTTCCAGCTGGAGACAACCTGCTCAGAGAGTAAAACTCCACCAGAGCAGAGCATTTTTGTAGCTCTGTTTCAGATTAGCATTCAAACAGGACCTTATTTTGACATAAAAAAGAACAATTTTAGGGTGGAAGAATGAAGTCCTTACCTGTACTCATCCTGTGTGAAGCGTGGGATGACCGAGGGCTGCAGCACCGTGATTTCCACCGTGGTGGTGTTGAACTTCACTGGGTCCCCATCATCGTAGGCAATGACCACCAGCTGCAAACAACACAGAAAATCAGCCTCTGACTACACAACAGAACATCTCTCATCTTGAGTTGTAGAAATTCTTGTATTTGCAGGGTCAAACAGATGTGACTTTTTTTGCTGCAAGTCACACCTTGTGTAAGAGAAAAACACAGAGGGAAAAGGTGACAGCCACACACAGGCTGGGCTCTCTGCTGGAAAATTTAGAGAAACATGGTAAACTGGGGGAATTTCTTCATGGAAAGGGTTGTTAAACATTGGAATCAGCTGCCCAGAGAGGTGTTGGAGTCCCCATCCCTGGAGGTGTCCAAGGAAGGCCTGGATGTGGCACTCAGTGCTCTGGGCTGGGGACAGGGTGGGCATCGGGCACAGGTTGAATCAGTGATCCTGGAGGGCTTTTCCAGCCTCAGTGATCCTGGGATTCTATAGCTCCCAATAAAACAAACAGAAAAAGCCCTGGGTAAGAATTCTGTGTTGCTGAACTGAGGGCTCATATCAAAACAAAAAATAATTAACATTATTCCCCAACCTCCTCCAAAAAAAGTCCTCTGTAGAAAAGAGATTTCCTAAGCTAAAACATGGACAATACTAAATAACCTTCTCCTAAGTGAGGCCTGTCATAAATATTTTGATTTTTTTTTTTTTGATCTTTGATCATATCTATTTTTTGATTTCATTTGTGATTGTGTGCTGGGACCAACAAATGCAATTGTTTCCAGCTTTCACATGAAGGTTTGAGATCTGCTTGCAAAAGGATGTGACACGAGCCCACCAAAGAAGGAGTAATGGGCAGTTTTCCAGTTTTCTCCCTAAGTATTCCCTTATTTCTGAAGGTCACGACATGGAGCAGGTCAGCACCTCATTCTAGCAGAGAGTTTTCAACTTATTTCTGCCAGTGCAAGCTATTCCACAGTAACATTTTTTTTTCCCAGGCAATATGTCAGGGAAGTCACCAGTGTGAGACATCATAATTGCAGAAATTATCCAGATGTTAAATAGTGACTGGAAAAATTCCCAAAGGATTCAGCAGCAGATACAAACTCAGTGGTCTGGAAGAAAATATCAATTCCAAGTGTTCTCATCAGTGATTTCTGGAGTCTTTTCTGTGGTTCTTCCCTAAAAATCTGTATTTTCTGGAAAGCAAATGGCTGCTAAATTTCCCATCTACTGCCCTAATATTGCCCTAATATTTCCCAGTGTTCACATGGAAATGGAGCTGTGTGTCCACATGCAGCTCACCTGTGTGGCATGGATCCCAGCTTTGGAAAACTGCCTCACAAAGAAGTAAAAGGAACAAGTGCAGCAAGAGAAAAGCTCCAGTCTGGTGATCTTAACCACGAGAAAATCCTCCTCCCCCTTGGGATTTATTATGTTAATTAGGAACTGAAAAGGACTCAGATTAGCATGGTCCTAAAACAGGGACTCAAGTAGTGCTTGATGGGACACTCAGGAATGGAAAACAGCGTTATTCCTCATAATGGAAAAGTGTGGAAATAAAACTCTCTTTAATCCTCATTTCAAAAACAAGTAACTGAGAGAAGAAACAAACTGCACCTTACTGACTGCATGGAAGGCTGGCAGTTCCCAAACAGGGAAATATATAATCCCAAGATACTATGGATGTTATTTTATTTTTCCTTACGAACACACTTCTATTTCTAACTCCCCCCTCCATTCATGGATCTTAAAGGGAACATCTGTCCTACTGATTTGGATTAAAATCAGACCTTATTCTGTATTAATTCACCCCAGATTCTTCAGGATCAGTAAAAAATACAATGGGAATTTAAGTTTCCTTAAAGTCAGAATTTTTACATTAAAGCACTTGTGAACAGGAGCTCCCAAACTACCCAAATGTGCAGTAACTTTATTTACAAGATATGTTGCTATTCTTACAAATCTCTCCCCAAATTCTCCCCAAAAACTCTGTTGAAAATGAACTTGGAAAGAAGGAGGGTTTCCTTCAGCTGCCTCCCTGTTTCTCCTGCAGGTGCAACCATGTTCATTCAAGACATTCCTGAAATCAGAAAGGCACAAAACACACACCGGGAAAAAAAGAAGGAGACAAAGGAACAAGCAAAATTAAAATTTTCATTGAAGTCCAGTTGAAGGTTGGACTCGATCTTGGAAGTCTTTTCCAACCTCAATGATTCTGGGATCTTTCTATGCAATGTGAAGCAACAAAGGAGAACCATGGAGGGGCAGGGAATCCCAGGAAATTCAGGGAACATTCCCTGGTGCTGCAGCTGAATGTGTACCTTGAACACTGTGCTGGGCTCTTCGTTGAGGTTCACTCGGGTGACCACACGCCCGGAGTTTTCCTCCACGTCAAAAATGCTGGCACTGTAGGGAAACTGGACCACGTCCACCTTGTACCGGACCAGGCTGGCTGGGGTGCCCTGGAATGCAAAAAAACGAGGCAAATTGGGTATTTCTGCATTTTTACACATCTCCTGAAGGATTAAAATGCAACGTGGGTAAGAGCATCACAAGCAAAACTTGCTGTTTCTCTTCCTCATAACTGAGCACTCCCCTTCAGTCCCCCCCAAACACCTTCCACGACACCTGAGAGGCACAGGAAGAAAAATCAACAGAGGTTTGGAAGAAAAAAGCTGAACTTCACCTTCTTAAACCCAGAAACAGTGTCTCTTTTATAAATACTGACATTTTTAAACAGAAGATGGACTGGTTAAAATACTTTTCAAAAATATTTTAACATATTATATACCTCAACTGAAGTTTGAGAAGTTAATCAGCAGTAAAAGAAAATGCTGTTTTGCAGATAGATTTTAAGCAGCCCTATAATGAACCCTCCCCCACTGTTCAGACTCTGCTTTTGTGACAAGGAAGGACCATGGGCAGCTCCTGGGTGGCTCACAGTGTCTGAAATTCCAAACCAGAAGGGGGATCAGAAGCAACATTTCCAGAGGGTGTAAGAGAGGAATCTTTCACATCAGTAACTCAGCAAATTTTCTAATTGAAGGCTCCTTATCCATTTCACTGTTTTAACCACCTGCCTAAAAAACAACATTCATTGAGAAGTATGTAGTTTCTTAAGGTCTCCATGATTTAGAACTCATCCTATTTCAGCAGTTAGCCTCCAGGCACCTCAGAGTCACAGGAATGTTAAGGCTGGAAAAGACCTTTGGGGTCACCGAGCCCAACCCTTAACCCAGCACTGCCAAGGCCACGACTAACCATGTCCCCAAGTGCCACAGCCACATCTTTACTGAACACTTCCAGGGATGGGCACTGCAAAGCTCCCTGGGCAGCCCCTGCCAAGGCCTGAGCAGCCTTTCCATGGAGAAATTCCTGCTGCTGTCCAAGCTGAGCCTCCCCTGGCCCAGCCTGAGGCCGTTTGCCCTTGTCCTGTCCCTGTTCCCTGGGAGCAGAGCCCGACCCCCCTGGCTGCCCCTCCTGGCAGGAGCTGTGCAGAGCCAGCAGGGCCCCCTGAGCCTCCTTTGCTCCAGGCTGAGCCCCTTTCCCAGCTCCCTCAGCCGCTCCTGGGGCTCCAGCCCCTTCCCCAGCCCCGTTCCCTGCCCTGGTCACACTCCAGCCCCTCAAAGTCTTTTTTGTTGTGAGGGGTCCAGGACTGACCCCAGGATTTGAGGAATCCCAGCAGTACCGGCACAGGCTGTCCCACTGTCCCAGCCCGGCTGGCATCCAATAAATGACTGGATTCTCCTAAGCCCACTTCTTGTTGCAGATACATTCATGGAAACATTTTTCATTGTCTTTTATGGCTGTAGGCAGAGGAGTTCTAGCAGGGCTTTGGCCCTTTTCCTTGCACACACGGGGAACTGTTTCCCCTCGAGTGTTTTCTCTCTGCAGTGTTTAATTTCCAGCAGACATCTGGAAGGTTGAAGTCCATCACAAGAACCAGGGCTTCTCCCAGCTCCTTGAACAATGTCTCATCTGCCTCTTCATCCTGGCTGAGTGGTTTAGGACAGATTCCCCCTGATTCTCATTGCACCCTGATGTCTGAATAATGATTTTCCAGCACACCAAAGTCTGAATATGCAGAGACTTGGGACATTTTACAAAATTCCAACCGAGTTATTTGCTAAATATATTTGTGAGTAGATTCAGAGAAACACTTCTGTCCTATCATCAGCATGATTTCATTTCCTGAAAGCCTCTGAGTCTTGAGCTCTGATTAGGCTCTGACCTTTACATTGTGTTTAAACAGCCAAAATATCATGAATGGTGAATTGGTGATTTTCATCTGTATTCAATTCTGTGCTTTGTTGGGATTGGCAATATAATTCCATGTCCCATGTCAGCCACTAACTACAAGGAAACAGGATATTTCCTTTTGTAGACAGCCATGGAAATGGCTACAACAGTGGTTTAAGCTCACTCAATCCTATCAACATTTTGCTGATCCAACAGAAGTCACTTGAGCATTGCCTCTTGGAGCCCCCCAAGGAATTCCAGCCCAGGCAGGGTTGATGAGGCTGTCAGCATCAGCAGCTTTAATCATCCAGAACTGAGTCTGCAGGACATGTTCTGGTGTTTGGCAAATTAATAAATGAAAGATTGTGTTAATAGTTAAAAGCACTCCACATGTGCTAAAGAGGGCAAATCCTGTAAAATATGAGAAATTTCTGAGACCATGGCATAGCAGAGGTCATTACCAACTTCCCCCCTGGCATTCCCTGATTCAATCTTTTTTCTTCAAGGTTATAATTATGAGAAAATTACCTGCTGAAATCCAGCCTATTTGGGCTCGGAGTAATGGCCTCAAACTTGCTTGGAAGACTAAGAGCCCTCATCATCATTAAAGCTGCACACACCAGGTAATTTGGTATTAAATAAATAAAAATCTCATCAGGTTGTTATTGTTCCTGATGTGACTATCAAGTACACTTTCCTCCTGTCACTTCAAGAAAATAACAAAACAGGGATTTATTTTTTATTTATGGTATTTTGGCACCGATGTAATTAGAAAAACCTCCAGAGAGATTTCCCAGGGAAATCTATTTAGAAGAGAGTTTTAATTATCTGAAATATTAATCATCATTCGCCTGTGTTCTAAATTAATTTAGATACATTATTATGTCTGCAGCAAGACTGGAATATAGCTGATAATATTCCCAAATAAACCACAGGGTATGGATTGTGCTTGGCAGGAAACACATTCTTTCTCTCCAACCAAAGTTTCTCAGAGAGTTCAAGACTAACATGGAACTTCAGAAAAGCTCATCCAACTCCAATTATTACTTCTATGGCTGCATTATTCCGTAAGATTCCATTTGCTCTGGGGAAATGCCATTCATTTGTGACACAGGTGACAGGAAACACGTCCCCAGTACTGAGGTTCCAGGGTGAGGCTGCCCCTGGGAAAGAGGCCTTGGATGAGGCACATCTGCACTGTCCAGATAACTCCCAACAGGAACAGGGAGCCTGCAGGAAAATTGTAATGGAATAAAGCCAGGAAAAATGGGGAGAAGGAAAACACAACAATTTTCATGTGTGTTTCTCCAGAGGAATTGTTACTTCCACTCTCCAGGAGAGGAAGGCTGGAGCACCTCTGCTTGGAAGACGGAATGAGACAATTGGGATTGTCCATACTAGAGAAGAGAAGGCTCCAGAGAGAGCTCAGAGCCCCTTCCTGTGCCTAAAGGGGCTCCAGGAGAGCTGGAGAGGGACTGGGGACAAGGGCTGGAGGGACAGGACATAGGGAATAGCTTCCCAGTGCCAGAGGGCAGGGTCAGATGGGATATTGGGCAGGAATTGTTCCCTGGGAGGGTGGGCAGGCCCTGGCACAGGGTGCCCAGAGAAGCTGTGGCTGCCCCTGGATCCCTGGCAGTGCCCAAGGCCAGGCTGGACGGGGCTGGGAGCAGCCTGGGACAGTGGGAGGTGTCCCTGCCCATGGCAGGGGTGGCACTGGATGGGCTTTAAGGTCCCTTCCAAGACAAACCATTCTGGGATTCAATCTGGGAACAGACAAACAAAGCCAGAATGTCTCAGCCCATGAAAGAATGGGGACAAAGTAGATTTCACTTTCATTTGCAGTGGACCAGTGGAGATCCCACAGGTGCATCTGGGGAAAGATCTGGATTTCATCCCTAAGGAGCAGTGTGAAATAGCAGCATCATGAACACAGAGTCATTTCTCAGGTCTCTGTCCATATATTACCTCCATATATAGATTTGCATAATAAGGAGTTCAATAAGGCAAATTCTGTAAAGTTATTTCCATGAAAAAAATTAGAAAGTGATGCTAAATCCCCAAATTTACAGGTGTTTGCAACTTACTCAGTGTAGCCATGGAAGTTGGGGCAGATCAGAGCAGGTGGGTGACATTGGTGGGTCTTACACCAGCTCTAGGTTGTGAATAGTCCACTCCTGTACTCCTACCCTAATTCATTCATATAAACCCTAAAATTGGAAGGATTTTACTCTTTAGTAGGTAACTCAATAAGAGGGCCTGAAATTCTGAATTACTAAAGCTGGAAATTCTGAATTATTAACTATCACAAGCTGAACACAAGAAGAACATGAACTTTAAAAGCCTTGAGATAAAATTACTTGAAGAACTCAGGGTATTTGCAGCATGTGCCCCATAGGCACATCTCCAGCAGACACTCTGAAATTCAACAGGAAGAGCTTTTAAAAGATCAGGGTCTGGACTGATTAAAAATGGTTTCACCTCCAATTAAAATTCAGTGAAGTCTTTAATTAAATATCTATTAACATCTTACTTTTAGTGGGTGCACGCAAGACAATAAGGACAATTTACTCTCAATTTGACAAAAGGGCTCCACTGGAGGAAAACCTCAGGAGGTGTTAAGAGAATGGATAAAGCATTAAATTGGATGTTCTGGAGCTCTGGAAGCTGGCTGCTCGTTAAAATTAGTGTTCTGCATCTGTTTCTATTAACATTTCCAATCAACAGAGTCAGGATATGGAGGGGAATTGCCCATGGCAAAAATATCCCAGCTTTTACAGTTATAAACGATGTAAAAAAGGTATATACAGGAAAAACAAACATTTCCCATTATGTCAATCCTGGGAATCACCTCTGGTACAAAAAGCAGGAAAAATGAGCCTTTATCAAACAGCTCATGGGGCTCTCCAGCTCATATATTTGGAGGATTAAGAGCTTAGAGACCAGTCACAACCATTTTTTCATCTCTCATTACCAGGCCACTACAGTGAGGTAAAAAATGTTCAACAGGAAGAAAACTCTCCTTGTTTCCAAGGGATTTTTCCAACCCTAATCCAGACTGGAGGTTTCTTCAGCTACAAAGGGTGACCCATATGCCCAAAAAATGGATGGTTGGCAATAGGTGCTGGTGGGAGATTGGAGGATGTGCCAGAAACATCCAGAAGTGCAGGTGACTGAGACAGGCACTGGCTCTGTCCAGGCTTTGGAATTCCAGGGATCTCTCCCTGTAAAGACTTTGGAATATCTAAGAGAACCCAAATCTGCACACATTTCTGTAATAAAGTAGGACTTGAAAAGAAATGTTTTCATGGGGGTTATTCTCCCCTTTTACTCTGCTCAGGTGAGACCCCACCTGGAATTCTGTGCACACTTCTGGTGCATCCAACTGAAGAAAGTCATGGAAGTGTTGGAATGAGTCCATAGGAGGCCATGGAGCTGATAAAGGGACCAGAGCACCTTCCCTCTGGAGCCGGGCTGGGAGAGGTGGGAATGTTGAGGCTGGAGAAGAAAAGGTTGTGTGGAGATCTCACAGCCCCTTCCAGGGTCTGAAGGGATACAGGGAAGCTGGAGAGGGACTTTCACCTGGCACTGAGTGACAGGACAAAGGGAATGGCTTCCCACTGCCAGAGGGGAAATTTAGGTGAGATGTATGGAAGAAATCATTCCCTGGGAGGGTGGGGAGGCCCTGGCACAGGGTGCCCAGAGAAGCTGTGGCTGCCCCTGGATCCCTAGAAGTGTCCAAGGATGGGGCTTGGAACACCCTGG
Organism: Climacteris rufus; assembly: GCA_013398175.1. Classification (NCBI taxonomy): domain Eukaryota; kingdom Metazoa; phylum Chordata; class Aves; order Passeriformes; family Climacteridae; genus Climacteris; species Climacteris rufus. The sequence goes on from VZRZ01000987.1 coordinate 194,532, forward strand.
GATGGTGAAATGTCCCTGCTATGGGCAGGGACAGCTCCTACAGTTCTCTCTCTCTCAGTTTTATCACATTTCTCTCTGGAATTCCTCAAAAACCTGTTCCCACTGTGGATAGCCAAGCACACTCAGCTGGGAATTGCTCTGGATGCCCCTGCTCACCTGGAAGTCCAGGTGTGTTTTGGGGGCAGAGCTTCCTTGCACGGGGCTCTCGAGTTGTCCTGACCACAACATTCCACAGCCTAAACTTACCCACTCCAAGGGACAAAGAAACCCCAAATCACCCCCAAAACAGCACCTCTGGAAAGAAACCTCAAGCTGATTTGTGTGGGAGAACTTCCAGTTGAAGGGATTTTTCACAAGGAAAATGTGCTCGATTGCCTCAATAATTTCAGCTGTAATGTGCTTAAAATGGAAGATTTTTATTTACCATTTTTTTTTTTAAAGAATTGAAGCTATTCCCAAGCTTCTCCTTGGCAGCCATGGCTCTACTTTATCACCATCATTCCCTCTGGCCTGTTTTTGTTGCTTTTTGGTTAAAAATTTCTGATTATACCTGGAATTAGGTAGAAGCTCCTCTGGGAAAGACAGGGTGAGCACCATTAGGATGCACTAAGTAATTTGTGCAATTATTTCTTATTTATATAAAATATTACTACTTTAAAAATGTTGAAAAATATACTGTGGATTGTTCCAAACAACCAAAAGGACAAAATCTTGATTTACCAGATTTCATGAAAACACTTTTTTTGAGGCAAAATTCACCAGAGTCCAATAACCAGAATGGTGTTTCAAATTAGCATTTCTAACACATGCAAAAGTATCTTCTAAAACATAATTTACATTCTCAGTCACTGCAAATAAAAAGTGAATTAAAACTAGAAAAGAAAGGAGGGACTGGTACGAATTTAAACTGACATTTACTGAAAACAGCCCTGCAAATCTTGCTCTGGCCTTTAGAGAAAACCACGACTTTTTGTGTTTTAATTGACATTTCACCAAGGACCTGTAGAAGTAACTATCAGAGGTCTTTTATGCCTTCAGGCCAAGAGTTTTTGACCATTTTAGAATCCAGAGGTCAAAATAAAAACATAAAGTATCTACTAGGAAACATTTGACTCTCGCACAGATTATTTCATTTTTAACTGAACAACTGTAAATAATAACCAGAAATCCATGGGGTTTTTTGCAACCAAAGCAATCCTCTTCTTTTATTTTTACCCCAAACCTGCTCTTCTGCTGTTGGAAAATTCAAATTTTCCTTATCTGCAGAGAAATCCCACACAGGTGCTGAGCCTTTCCATCTGGATCCTCACAGCATCCATATTAATTGGACAACATGAAGCCAAGTTGGGACTTGCTGAAAACAATGGTTGTCTCTGAGGAGATGATTAAGTCTGAAAAGTTTTTATTGCAGATGATGGAAAAATCTGGCTGGGCTTTTATTCTGGATATGGGAATTGCCTACACTACTTGCAAAATAACAACAGGAAAAATCAGGCTTGGATACCTCAAATTAGTTAGGCTCTTATTAGATAATAAGGCATATTTTAAAGCTACAATTATTTTTAATAGATACATATTTCTTTTCCTGAAGTGATAAAATAGATGTATCAGTACTCTGCAAATAAGATTCCAACAGGTTAAAAACCCCCAAGCACACAAGTGAAATACTGATGATAGCTAAGAATATTCCATCCCTTAAGGCAAGTTTAGAGAAAGGTCCCCTAGCTGAGCAGAGAAAAGGCTGTGTGTTTTTAAAACCAATTTCTAGTGAATTCATATCAAATACTTGGTGACACCATTTAATGTCAAAGCCAGCTCCAAAGAAATAGAGATTTTCCAGTAGCACAGGCTGGCTCAAGCAGAAAAAGAAACAAAGCCATTTATGCCTGATAGTTTTTACTTTTCAAATAAAAAAGATTAGAGGCAAAACTATCAGCCATTAGTTTGAAATAAAAAAAACCTTTCAAAGCCCACTTTAAAAGCTTTCCTCCATAGCTGGCTAACTTTTATGGCCATTGCATACATTAAAAGCTTCAGGGTAACTTCATTTTTAAATCTTCATAAAAGTCAACAAGTGCTCGTGTGATAGTGACAAAAATGTTAGAAAAGGAGAGTGTTCAGTAGAGTTAGGGGTTTTTAAATGAAAAAGTGAAATAGCTTTGCATTGGAAATGCTGAGGGCACAGGACTAAGAATTAGAAATGTAACATTAATCAGAACTATTGTGTTTCCTCCAGGACCTTAGTGATATCTTAGTCTTCAACATTTAGACAGGGTGATTATAAAATGGAATTTTTATCAGAACGGGCAAAGAAAGACCAGAATATCTTGTAAGGCAACAACATTTATTTAATGTTAAATAAAAGCTGCCCAAACCCCAATAATACCACACACTATTTAGCTAAGCTACACCTGATTTGTGTCCAAGCACTTCATCAGCTTTTAATGTGCATGGCACATTCCCCCTGAACTCCTCTCCCCAAGGATTGTTCTCCTTAATATGCCAAACTCTAGCAATTAAAAATTAAACCTGGCTGGCAGAACAGCTTTGGCTTCTCTTGTCCTCAGAGGATCATCTGGTCACCAATGTTCATCAAGCCCTGATTACAAAAATTGACATCACCCTTCAGAACAGGCAGCGAGTCAGAGGTGTGTGCCCAGTTCTGTCAATCGAGGGCTTCACTGGGGAGCAGCAGCAAAAGCCAGGGCCAGAAATAAACTTTATCCCCCAAACAAGTGCCCTGAGTTCACACACTGCCTGTGGCATGTGCAGGCTGGTGAGCTGTGCAGTCCCACCTGCCCCTGGCATGGCTCAGCTTGCAAGTGCACAGTGACTGTGAAATGAAGACAGTGACAGCCTTACAAAATTGTGGTTTGTTTCCTCTTGGAGCTGCAGAACTGCCCCCAAACCAGGCATGGCTTCCATTCCTGCCTATTCCTCTTATTCATCTACACTATGAAGTTGAATAAAGAGCTTTCCAAAATTCTCCCTGACAGACAGGAGCTGCAGCATTGTTTCTCCAGCTTCAGGAAGCAACCTTGGAAATGCAGCCTCTGTCCTGAACAGAAAGGCCAGGCTGACATAAAACAAATGTAGGAGCTACTCCTCTGTGAAACTCCTCATAATTTGAGGTTGATGGGCGAGTAAGGGCACCTTGGAGGGTTCAAGTTTGTTCCTTCTTGTAAAGAACAAACAGAACCCTTTTCCTTACCGGGGGATCCTGATCCTCAGCTGAAACCGTGGTGATAACGGTGCCCTTGACTGCATCAGGAGCAACCATTCCCCTGTAGAGCTTTTGGCTGAACACTGGGGAGTAATCGTTCATATCCTGCAAAAAAACATAATCCAGAGTTTAGTCCTGAAGTTCAAACAAAATTATAGACACATTCACAAACGTTTCTGTCAAGCTCTCCACAGAGATTGCCATTCCCAGGCTCTTCCAATTCCATTAGCTCTGCACAAAACGAGGGGAGAAGGTGCAAAGATTCACAAAAACATTGGTGTGGGACAGCTCAGCTGAAGGGAATTCTGCAGGAACACACAGCCCCAGAAGAGAACAGAGCAGAGAATTCCACACCACCTGCTCCTCCAACAGCAGGCTCTGCTCATTTTCCGAAAGGAAAAGCTGCTCTGGATTGATGGTGTTTGTTACCTCCAATATCCAATTAAGAGGAAATACAATGTCAGATGAGCATCAACGCCCCATGAGAGCCTTTGGACTGATGTAGACCATGACAAAATGAAGCTCTAAAAACTCAATTTCACTGCTGTAGGAGTAGGTAAATACGTGTGTTTTCACACCTAGAGATGTGTGATATATATATTTATGTGTGTGTGTATATATTCATGAATGCACCCTCACCAAATCCCAGGTGTGTGGCATGGGCTGGCATCACAGGACATCCAGGAGCCACCAACATTTAGAAACTTATCCAGCATCCCAGATTGTTAAAAGTCTGGTGTTGGAAAAGTATTTACTCAAACTGTCAGAGGTTGTCAGAAAATAATTATTTGTCAAAATTCTCTCAGACTCACAAAAAATTGAACTGTATAAAAACTTAAAGAACATAAAGTACATCTGTAAAGAGCATTTTTTGGGTACTTATTATTTTTCACTTATTACTAATTATACTTATTATTTATTGTACTTATACTTATTTTAACTTATTAATTATTATAGCTATTCTACTTTTTTTTTTTTTTTTTTTTTTTTTTTTTTT
>VZRZ01000987.1:200735-371061 GCA_013398175.1 Climacteris rufus
TTTTTTGCATTTTGCTTCCCATTATCTGGATTTTTCCTTTCTGAAATAACCCAACCTTTTATCTGTATTTATTCCTGTGTTTTGAATCCCTCCTCTCTCCATTCACCTGCAAACTCCCAGCCATGTCTGGTCTCTTTTCCTTGGTGTAGCACAAGAGGCCACACGGGAAATTTACTCTGTGATACTTTCATTACCTTTTAAATACTGTTCTGTGACATCAGAGCCTGAAAAAGGGTGACTTCAGGTACTAGAAAACATCCTGTTTCACAGTGATGCACGACATCCCCTACCAGAGGAAACATCCTGCTGAACACACCTATTTTTCCAGATACACAGACCAGTACAAAATGCAAAGGAATACAAGGCAAAGCACAAAGCAGTATGCAGAAAGTCTTCTGCCTCTCCAGCTTGTCTTTCCTCTAAGCCAAGCTTTATGCACAATTGTGCCTCTTAAATGCTACCTGAGATGACTGAACAGGCACCAAGTGCCTCAGTCATAACTACATGGAACAGCCTCCCATGCTTCTCTTCCCTGCTCATCTCTTCCAGAATCCTAAAGCAGCAGCTCATTTCTTTTATAGCAGTGTTCAAACTTAAATATTTCCTCTTTTAATAAAATAGAACCATCCCAGGTCTCCTCGTTTTGCAGCTGCAGTAAGTGCTCTTCAGAGACCAATATCTCCTGTGCTCATCCCAAATGCCTGCTGGAAGCACAAGGGAAATTTTTCCAGGCAGAAGGTTTAACATGTAAAACATGCTGATAAAAAAGGAAATGGGATTTTTTTTTTTTGGTTGGAATACTTTTTTATTCTAATAAAGTCCTGCTTCAGAGGCAAGAGGGAGAAATTCATGTATTACTGTTTCCTTCAACTGGAATAATTCCTCTTGATGTATTATGGGCACTTAAAGGTACCAAACATGTCACAAAAAGAAATTACTGATTTTTGGGCGAAAAGCAGCACCCCTGAGGACGGAACACAGCCTGAATGTGGTTTTGTTGGAGCAGAGGAAGAAAGCACATTGTATGTTCTATGAACAACTCTAGAGGTAAAGGACATGATCCACTCCATTCCAGCCCCAAAACCTGTGCACCTGATGTCAGAGAACCACATATTTTTGGAATGGTGGAGTTGGAAGGGGCATTTAAAGCCCATCCAATTCCACCCCTGCCATGGGCAGAGACACCTCCCACTGTCCCAGGCTGCTCCCAGCCCCATCCAGCCTGGCCTTGGGCACTGCCAGGGATCCAGGGGCAGCCACAGCTCCTCTGGGCACCCTGTGCCAGGGCCTGCCCACCCTCCCAGGGAACAATTCCTGCCCAATATCCCATCTGACCCTGCCCTCTGGCACTGGGAAGCCATTCCCTGTGTCCTGTCCCTCCAGGCCCTGGGAAATAGTGGACCTCTCTCTGAGGTCCTCAATCCAATGTTTGCCATCAAAGAGGACTTAATAATGGAGAGGTGCAGAGATGGAGTTTTCAGGTTTTCAGCACAGAGAGACTTTGACAAAACCATAAGATTTGGAGCAAATCCTGGGCTTCCTTCTGACCAGAGACCAAAGTCCCAGACATGTTTTGCTTGTAAACAGGTAAATAATTGAAGATTACCTCCACTGGTTTTTAAAACATCTCTAAACCTTGCACAGAAATGGATGCAGCACGAGTGCAATCCCTAAGCACAGGTTCAGGAATGGGTACTAAACCTTGCACAAAGTGGTTGTAAGAAGTCACGAAATCCCCTTTTAAATCTGAGGCATAATCCTACACGTGGGACCAAACTGCAGCATCTTAAAGCCTTCCCTGGTTCACTAATCCAGTCACATAAATCCAGGCTGCTCTTAACTCAAATCCAGGCTCCTATTAATGATCAGACATGCTCCAAAATAAGGAAATGGGAAGTCTAGGTAATGGATTCTCTGTATTTCTTCACTTTGAAATACCTGGGCTGCCTATTTTGACAGTAATAGCAGCCACACATTCATAGATAACTACAAACCAGCCTTTGTGTCACTGATTATCTGGCTACAGTTTTAGTCTATTTTATACAGATTTATTTACAAAACAGAGTGAAAGTCAAAGCATAACATCCCCAAAGCTGTCCCCCAATCATAGACAGTCTTTATCTACCATTTTTTGTTCATTTTTGTTCCTCTTTGCTCCCATGGGGCAGCACAAAAGCACAAGACACATCCTGACATCCCTCCCTTGCCTAAAGATTAAAGATCAAGCACAAGGAAAGCACGATTTGGGAGAGATGGTTTAATTTTAGTAGGCTTGAGAATCTACATTTGCACCTTCAAAAGCAAATTAAGACATATTAAGGGATTTCTTGATGCCAGCTCATTAACTCAGCTGTCACTCTCAGCATGTGCATGATCCTGCTCCCCAGCCACATTCCTTATTTCCTGAGCAGGACACAGCTCATTCCCAAGACTTCAAGGGTGGTTATTTAGCAAAAAGATTGGTAGGAAACAAACACTGCCCTGCCTGCAAGAAGTATGAAAATGCTGAACAAAAATGTTGTGAGCTGAGACTGTCACCTGAGAATGCCAAAGAGGAGAAACAAAGCAGGAGGGGAGGGAAAACATTAAGGAGAAAATCAATATGTAATTTAAAAATCATTAAGCCAGTCAGTTGCTGTAATGCACTAATACTAACCCAGGTGCTCCCAGACAGGTGGGGACTGGCAAAACACAGCTAGAGCAGGAGAAAAATCCCTGCAGTGCAGCATTCCCAGCAGAAAGGCCTTGGGAATGTCAGTGCACTTCAGGGACACTCACGGTTTTTGATTTATGGGGACACCAAGAGACCTTTCATGCTCGTGCTCCACTAAGTTAAGAATAAAAGCATTTAACACCTGGGTGTTAAATCTCCTCCTCCTCCTTCACTGCTCTGGGAAAAACCTTGGATTCAAATCTCTGCTTGTGGCTGTCACAGAGAATCATGGAATGGGTTGTGTTGGAAGGATGTTCAAAGCCCATCCCATTCCACCCCTACCATGGGCAGGGACAGCTCCCACTGCACCAAGTGACATCTCCCAGCTAATAACACACAACATTAAATGAGTGACAGACTTACCTCACTGGAATATTACCACAAACATAAAGGCTTCCTAAAAAAGAACAAACTTTAATTTGAAAAAGTGCTTTGGTAAAAATTTTGTTTCATAAGAAGAAAAATAAAGTGGAAAAAACAGAGTTTATTTTTAATCTCCACACAAACAGAAGCAACTCTGGATGAAACTCGAAAATAATTGAGATATATTTAAGTGTATATACACATATATACATATATTTATGTATCCTTAGCTATCTCAGGGACAATAATTTGTGCAAATTCCCTTTTATCCTACAAAGGAAGCCTATTAAACCAAAAATCCACCTGGTTTACCCTCACCCAATTAAACTCCTTACAGAAACAGGATTATATTTTTTACATCTACTCATGCAGGTTTTGGTTTGTTTTAGTTTTTTTTGCAGCTTCTCAAAAAAAATCTTCCCTGATTTTCTAATTCCTGCTGATTTGGAGGTTGGGATCTAATTCTAATGGGGTTTTTATTAAAATAATTGTCATTCCATGACAGCAAAATCTAATTGTTCATCAGCTGAAGAGTTTCTGAGAGACAAAATCCTGCCAAAGAACACCAAACCCAAGAATCTATCAAGCAAAAATGACCATAAACAATACGGCTCTAAGGTCCCTTCCAACCCCAACCATTCCATGATTCTGTGAAAACGATTCTCAGAATCTGAGGAAATGTTTGACTCTCCTATTTCTGACCTGTTGGGAAAAGAAAAATCAATAATTAAGTTCACCAGCTTCTTAAGCACTACAATTTTGGGGTTTAAATAATACAGAAAGACTCTATGAGTACATCCATGTGTTTTTCCTACAGGACTGTGCTGATACCAAGGTTTTTAGTCAACTATATCTAAATGGAAATCAATATTCCCTTGCCATAAAAACCATGTCTGAGCTAATAAATGCATATTAGGCCTTTACAGCTCCTTTGGCAGCCTGTTGCCTTTTAATGACAAGTGCAATAAACAGGGAAAAAAATGTGTTTTCAAAGTGATCTCCTGTTCCACTCATGTTGCATGTCCAATCACACAAAGGGAAAGAGTGAAAAAGTTTCCTTCAGAGCACAGCATGGAAATTCCCCACCCCTCCCACTCTTCTCCCACAACTCCAGATCTGTGTCTGCAATTTTCTGCTGTCATTTTGTTTTGAACATCTGCCACTCAGTCTATGTGCACATTCCCAGAGCTGGTGGCTCTGGGAATGCTGCCTCCAAGTGTTTCACAATTCCCTGCTCTTTGGGGACTTCCAGGGGCACATTATTATATCTTTGAAACTCCTTTCTAGGGAAAGCAAAGGGGTGGTTTGGTATCACTGTATTGAAAATTCCTATTCCTCTGCTACAGTCTTTAACTGCAGAAAGTTGTCACTCAACACCTGATTTCAAAAACGAAAATCCAAGGTATTTTATGATTTAAAAAAAAACAGAATGGAAACTCCATAAAGCTACAAGGAATCATGGCCCTGAGGATATCCATAGCCCTTAAAAACGTGGAGCAGACTCCCCTAGACCCCAAACACCTGCCTGGGCCCAGGACCCCCATTTTAGTCCTGCTCCCAGCATGCCAAAGGATTCCAGGCTCCAGCCTTACTTCTGGCCTCACCGCCTTTTGCTCCTGGCTGGATTCCCTGGACAGACCCCAGACACGAATCTTTCCCAATAATTTTCTATTTCCTCATTTGTTAACTGCCAGCTCATTGGAAAAATGAGGAAATAAGACAAGGGGAAGGGGCAGGGATGCTGATGCCCAGGGAGTTCCCTCTCCCTGCACAGGAGGCAGAACTTCTGCCCTGGGCAGTGCCCCAGCCCTGAGCACATTGTCCAGAGAGGGGCTGGAGGCTCCTCCCTGGGGATATTGCAGAGCTGTGTGCACACACTGCTGTGCCCTGGGCTCTGGGATTACCCCAGTGTGGTCCCTTCCAGCCTGACGTATTCTGGGATTCTGTTAAAGTGGGAAGTGAACCCTTCATAACAAACACCTTAGTTAGAACAGCAGAAAATAACTATGAAATATTAAAATGCAAATTCCATGTGAATTTTACACATGATAGTCTGAAAAATACATTTTAAAGTTCTTCAGAAACAATGTCCCTGGGTGTGAAGTGACAGACACAGCGTGACTTCAAAAAAGAATTCACTCACAGGTGAGTTTATTTTTCTGAATGAAAATCAAGATTTTATTCAGCTCTAATTCCTTTATGGGAAGATTATCTTTTGCCCTTCCCTTAAATGTCTCCCACACCATGAGGCCTGGCACAGGGTGCCCAGAGAAGCTGAGCCTGGATCCCTGGCAGTGCCCAAGGCCAGGCTGGATGGGGCTGGGAGCAGCCTGGGACAGTGGGAGCTGTCCCTGCCCATGGCAGGGGTGGCACTGGATGGGCTTTAACGTCCCCTTCCAACCCAAACCATTCCAGGATTCCAAGACATACCTGTTTTCACCAGATACTGGAGTATCAAGCACTGGAAGACCCTTCCCATCCTTATGTATTCTCTTGGGTCTCATAATTAACACACCTTAATAACACCAAGTTCAAGCCCCCTGTGGTGATGCTGACATGATAATGTGGCCAAAAGTACGAAGAGGCTCCTTGAATTTGGTCTGTGAGTGGGTGCAGTGCTGCTTTACATGGGGCTTTTGTCTGAAGCTGCACAAAACAGGGACTTGCTCACATGGTACAACTGCATCTTTTTCACATTTAGTGCTCTGCAGGCCCTAAAGCAGCTCCTCCTATAAATTAAGGGATAATATTCATGATGGGATATACGAGGCAATAAATGACTAGCAGATGATGGAATTGATCAGCTGAGATGGAAGAAAAGAAATAAATCTGTTTACTAGCACTGCAGCCTAACTCCACGCCTGTTATTCCATTAATGTCACCAGAAATGAGAAAAATTTTGGAGCCAACCCAGCTGATTTTTTTAACCTTCCTGTAAGTTTGATGATGCTTCTGTGCTGGATTGCTCTGTTGTTTTTTAAATGGTTAAAGATACTCATTGTGTGGCTCTTCCTGCTGCCCCCAGGATCCCATGGGCCTCCTTGTCCCCAGGACACTCTGCTGGCTCAGGGACAGCTCCAGGATCCCCAGGACCCTCAGGTTCTTCCCCCCAGAGCTGCTCCAGCAGGTCCCCCCAGCCTGTGCTGGCGCCCAGCGTTGTTCCTGCCCAGTCACTGATGAATATATTAAATATTGGGCCCAGTCCTGACCCCTGGGGACACCACCACTGACAGGCCTCCAACCAGACCCTGTGCCACTGGCCACGACCCCTGGGATCAGCCAGGTCTCAATCACCTCACTGCCCCCTCATCCTCGTTTGCTGGCATTGCTAGTAATAAATAGTTCTGTTTTTATTTATTCTTGTTGCTCTCTCTGAATCCTTCACCTGAGGCAATGGCTTTGTTGCACCACACAAATTCCTTGAAAAGCTCCAAAGCAAACCAGTCCCAACACACAGAAAGTGGAGAAAAAGCAGTTCTGCAAACAAGAAAGAGATAAAATAATGCAAAAATAATGCTGGTAATAATAAGAGGAGGACACAGCATAAAATATCCAGGTGCTTTACAGGCCCCATGCTACAGAAAGTCTCATATTTGTGTTTAGGGACACATTACTCACTTATGAGCAGCTGTTTCTGTTAAGAAGCCCTATTACCACAGTAGCTGCTTCCAAATTCTAAATCCCAGTAATTTGAACTGCAAGGATTTTGCTTTTTCCCAGTACTGGGAATCATCTGGATTGTGAGGGGATGCGTGTGGGTACAGCAAGGGGCACTATGGGCATCCTGAGCAAACAGTTCAGTCCTCCCAGACACCCTGTGGCTTCTGGCAGCTTCAGGGGAAGAATTATGAAAGCAGCCAAAGGAATCTGAGAACTGGGAAAAGCCTGTTTGCGGTGGCAGGAAGAAATCAGTGCCACTTACACTATTCCTCCTTGGCAATGGATGCAAAACTTATGGCTCCACAACTTCCTGAGAGGGGGCTGGAGTCAGATGGGGGTCAGGAACAAGGACAGGATCAAAGAAACCGGCCTCAAGCTATGCCAGGGGAGCCTCAGGTTGGATATTAGGAAAGATTTCTTCACCAAAAGGGTGGCCAGGCACTGGAAGGGGCTGCCCAGGGCAGTGGTGGGGTCCCCATCCCTGGGAGTGTTCAGAAGATGTGTGGATGTGGCACTTGGGGACATGGGTTACTGCTGCTGGGTAATGATTTCAGTCAGTGATCTCAGAGGTCATTTTCAATTAAACAGTTCTACGAATTTATTGATTTACATTTGGCTTTCTCTAACAAAGGAGTCCTAGGACATCCTCACAAGGCCAGGAGCCTTTTGGCTGCAGCAGAGGCCAGCAGTGTGCTTCCTACTGACAGGAGGGTACAGATGAAGTTATTTCTCCTGCAGTGAGTGCTCTGCTCTGCAATCTGTGTCTCGACCCAGTTCAGGGAAGGTTAATACAAACTATTTGTAACTTGTCATGCCAAAGGCTGAGAGTCCAAAGAACATCACAGTGTGCATCCCCCTCCTCCAGCCACGGTGAGCAGGGGGTTCTGGGTGTGCTGCTCTGCTGCTCATTCCTTTGGATCTCACATCAGTGATGTATGGCACCATCAGGGCTCCGGAGCTGCTTAACAGAATTCCATTACACAGGAAAAATTACAGTGCTTTGGGTGAAGAGCTGGGCTGGGAAAAATGACAAATGTGAGCAGAGCAGCAGGAGCCCCAGAGGACTTGGAGACCTCAGTAATAACACAAACAATGTTCTGAGGCTTGGAGGGGCTGAATCTGTAATGGTGACATGAGCTTGGCCCCACCACTGCCTCTGGTTCCCTCTAGGTCAATTTTGTGTTCTTATGTTGGGGACCACAGTGCATCTGCACTTGCTTTAGTTCCTGTTTGGGCTCCCAAACCCTGTATTAAAATAATTACTCAAACCCCAGCTTCTAAATAAAGTGAAAGTACAGGAACTACTCAGAGGAAACACCTCCAGTTCCTGCAACAGGAGCAGAAGATGGGCTGAGGGGAGGGAAAGGTCTGATCTTCTTGTTCTCACTCGGTTTCGAGTCTCTGCACCCCTCTCCTGCTGCTCTATCTCTTGGATCAGCCTTCCCAGGTGTCTTGTGGGTCCTTCACATCCCAAACAGGGACAGCACAAGGCTCTGACTTCCACCTCCACCTTCTCCCCCCACCTCTGTGTATTTTGTATTTGGGAATTTTACATCTAAGTTCAAATTAAACCACCCAGACACCTCTTGTGACCAACGTTCAACATTTCTACAACCTGACATAAACCCCACTAATGACATCTGCCCAACAAAATATTAAACCTGTTTTTTCCACAAATCCTTCTCTTTTCTGTCAAGTGCCACACAAAACACCACTGCACCACTGTATTACCTCTCACTGGACACTGGAACCTAAGCACCATCTTCATCTCAGCACATAAATAATATTTAATTATGTGCCCTGTTGCAAAAGTCAGCCTGTCACTGAGTATTACAATACTCACTTTAAATTGGATTTATTTTCTTTCTCACTTAAAAGATCCCCTGCTTGTCCTCCCTCCCAGACCCTGTTCTGCCCCAGCCAAACACCTTTTCCTGCCAAAATTGTTCCTTCTGGCTCCAGCCTGGCATTCCAGCCTCTCACTTGCCTTTCCAAAGCATCACCACGCTCCCATTTTGTTGCTCACGTGTGGGAAGAGTTTCAGGGAGAGCAAGAACCAGATTTTGATCCCAGCAATCTCTTCCTTAAATTCCCTATTCCCACACCACCTCCTTGCAGATTGCACAAGCTGCTGGTACTCCAAGGCCCCAAGTTGAACTTTATTTTTATCTGTACGCCACCATTAATTAATACAATCCACCACACAATCACACAGATGACAGCTTTTCTCTGAACACAATCCTATCTGAAAACCTTTAAAAAACCCAACAAACCCACCCAAATTAACACAAACGATTCTTTCAAAGATTTGGTGTGCTGGGAAAAGGTTTCTTTTAGGGAAAAAACCCAAGTTTGAGCAACTTCCTCTGTGAAAGTCTAACAGAAGAGGCTCAGGGAATGATGGAAGAGCTTTTATTTCTGTAACTGACTTGGAATGTGCCAGGGAAAAGCACAGATTAGTCAGGAACAGGTGACCTGCATCTCACACTGAGACATTTTGCAGACAGAGAGGTATCATAGAAGCCTTCTGCTATTGTCACCAGAGCTAATAATGGGAGACATTTACTGTGCCTAAAACAATTCTGAGCTCAGTAGAGACTGACAAACAGAATTACTCAAAACCATGTGGCAATTCTGAGAACCTGCAGATACAAACTAGGCTGAACCCCACACTGCTAAATACTTTTCACAGACATACATTAAAACTGAACATTTTGTGATCCTGCTACAATTTTTGCCCCTCAGCTAAAATCTGGGAAATTAAACTCTCTTCTCTTCCACAGCTCACAAAAATCAAGCAACTGCTCAAAGGGACTCGGCTGACTGACAGAGCTGCACCTCTGGGAATGCCAGGGGTAGGATTTAGGCATCTGAGCTCTCCTCTCTTCTTGGCCATTTCCCAGATGGGGAAGTGCTACTGTTCCAGCTACAAACACTTTTCATTTGTGGATCATTCCCAAACAGACCCCACCACCCCCATATTACTGGGGAGGCACCTGAAACGCTGAGGTGATGCTGTAACTCAGTGTAAAAAAGCAGTTCCTTGTGTAAGACACTAAACAAGGCTGTTCCTTTGCAGATCTGGATGTTCCAGCAGCAGAATCTGGAATACAGGATGTGCTGTGTGCCACACCAGCTCTCAATACACCCTCATGGGTCATAAAATTACAATTTGTGCACTGAAATGTGATAGTGTCACTTTTGCAAACAATTCCATTAGGGGTTTACTTCAGCCTTTTAGGGACAAAATATTTATATGTGTGTCAGGTATTCTCAGGCTTCATAAATCTGTGATCCAGGATTTAACTGCATACGGAAAAATAATTACAGTGTTATAAAGTGTATGTTTAACTGAACGAGCTGCTGACAGAATTGCTCATACAAGTGAGAAGCAGGAGAGCAGACAGTCCTGGTGTTTCCTGAGGACACCTGCATGGCTGATGGAATATTCTGGAACGACTGGGAGAGGATGCTGCTGGCTGAGGAGTGACCCCTCTCACCTTGACTCTCACGGTGACAGTGGCCAGCCCAGGAGGCATCGTGCCCTTGCTGTCGAAGGCTTCCACCAGGAAGGTGAAGGTTGCTTCTGTGTCAGAGAAGGATTCATAATCCAAGGATTTCCGGAGGGACAATTCTCCCGTGTGCTTGTCCAGGGCAAAATACTGCTGGACCTCCTCGGAGTGGATCCGATAGTTCACGTCAGCGCCCAGGTCCACATCCTTCGCCTGCAGGGAAACACAGGGACATCCAACAAAATCCACTGTCACAAAACATCCCTACGAGTTTTAAAGGCCACAAAAAAGCAAACTGCTGCAAACAGTTTGAGTTTAGCTGTGTTGGTGTAATTGCACTCAATGTACACAGACACAAGGAATGAAATTCACTGAAGGTTTGAGCCACAGGAAATGAGCACAATATTCTGGGAAAGAGGCATTGGAAGTTGAGTCTGTCTTAGTTCTCCTCCTTGAACACCTGCTGTTGGCCACTGCCAGGGAGAGGATTAAAAATTCCCAGAATGTTTTGGCTTGGAAGGGACATTAAGGATCATCTCATTCCCCCCCCTGCCATGGGCAGGGACCCCTCCCACTGTCCCAGGCTGCTCCCAGCCCCATCCAGCCTGGCCTTGGGCACTGCCAGGGATCCAGGGGCAGCCACAGCTTCTCTGGGCACCCTGTGCCAGGGCCTCCCCACCCTCCAGGGAACAATTTCTTCCTAAGAACTGATTTAAACCTCTCCTCTTTTAGTTTAAAACTGTTCCCCACTGCTATCTGCCCATGTAGACAGTGGCTGTGTACATTTTGTTGTTTCATTGTTTGTATTTTAATAATTACTATTATTTCCTAAATAACCTTATCTTCAAAGGGCTTTTTCTGTACCTGGCTAAAGGTCATGCATTTTTCAGTCTGCTCAGTGTCACAGAATCACAGAATTACACAAACCCAGAATGGTTTGGGCTGGGAGGAAACTTAAAGCCCATCCTAGGCTTAAAGCCACAGGCAGGGACACTTTCCACTGTCCCAGGTTGCTCCAAACCCTGTCCAGCCTGGCCTCGGACACTCCCAGGGATGGGACAGCCACAGCTTCTCAAGCCAAAAAACCTTTCCCCCCAGTGCAGTTCACAATCTTTTACTGCAATCTCACTGCCAAGTTAAATGAAAACAGTACTGCAGAACAAATACACATCATCTTCACTCCATGACGCTTCCTTACCTCTAGCTGCAGGAAGACAGTGCCTGGTGGGAGGTTTTCTGGCACAGAGACCGTGTAGGAAGCGTTGGTAAACACAGGGCTGTTGTCATCAATATCCAGCACCTTGATGGCCAAAGTCAGCGTGGAGCGCCGGGGGTCCGCGGCTCCGTCTGTCGCCTCCACGATGAGCTCGTAGTAATCCCGCACTTCCCTGTTCAGTTTCACTGCGGTGTAAATGCTGCCGTTGGAGGTGATCCGGAAAAGGTTCTTGAAGTTTGCCAAACTGTAATGAACTTGCCCATTAACCCCAGCATCTGCGTCTGAAGCCTGGAGAGACAGCAGGAAAAACATATTTTAATGCACAAATTCCAAGCTCCAAAGGAGATGTCTGCATGAGAGAAACCAGATGGGGCAGGGAGGAATTCTGTTGAGTACCAATGTGTGTGCGGTGTCCAGGAGGGCTTGTTTGTGTCAGCCTGCCTCTCTCTGAGGTTTGGCTGAAGATTAAATATCCCACAGAAACAAATGGCTCCATTCCCAGTGACAGGAGCCAGGTTAACTGGACTTCTTCAGGAGAAAGGACACATTTAGCTGCCCAGCCTTGGACAGCTTTTGACAGGAGAAGAGGACATAGCCTGAACTTGTGCCAGGGGAGGCTCAGCTTGGACAGCAGCAGGAATTTCTCCATGGAAAGGCTGCTCAGGCCTTGGCAGGGGCTGCCCAGGGAGCTTTGGAGTGCCCATCCCTGGAGGTGCCCAAGGAAGGCCTGGCCGTGGCACTCAGGGCTCTGGGCTGGGGACAGGGTGAGGATGGGCACAGCTTGGGCTCCATGGGCTGGGAGGGCTTTTCCAGTGATCCTGGGATTCTACCCTATGATTCTCTGAGCTTCAACAGAAGATAAACTTGAAGCTTGTGAAGACAAGCCCTCAGATAATTCTAATGCTGAAGGATCTTCAGCATTGGGTGGTGTCTGAGGGGAATTTTTATTTAACACTGTTTGATTTAATGTTTCATCGCTTCCCAAATCATTACAGAGTATGTATTTAGATGATGGATGCAGACAGATAAAACGGACACATCAGTTAGAAAGTTTCTTTTCACTTAACACATTTGTCACACTCAGTGATATTTTAATCGCTGCTCTCTGAAGAACTCCTTAAATTTCTAGTTTGTTCATAATGTTCTTCAAACCCAAATGTTATCACATTTCATCCTTATTCTTCTCCTCTCAGAACAGGCTGATGATTGCCACAGGAAACTATTTAGGTTTCTTCAGCTGGCATCTTTGTTCTCACACACTGAAGCAAGCCTCAAAGTTCAGTATCAGACAAATAATTCTTGCTATCACATAATTATAGGGATGGACAAAAATAATGGGTTTTTCATAGAGCTCCCAGGTTTAAATGCTGACCTGTTATTTTTCCTCCTCTTAATTAAATTATGGCATGATGAAAAAGGTTGTGTAAATTAAACAAAGGGCAAGGTATTCTCATTTATTTGCCATTATGAGTGACATCTGTGAAGATCNGACAGCAGCGGGAATTTCTCCATGGAAAGGCTGCTCAGGCCTTGGCAGGGGCTGCCCAGGGAGCTTTGCAGTGCCCATCCCTGGAGGTGCCCAAGGAAGGCCTGGCCGTGGCACTCAGGGCTCTGGGCTGGGGACAGGGTGGGGATGGGCACAGCTTGGGCTCCATGGGCTGGGAGGGCTTTTCCAATGATCCTGGGATTCTACCCTATGATTCTCTGAGCTTCAACAGAAGATAAACTTGAAGCTTGTGAAGACAAGCCCTCAGATAATTCTAATGCTGAAGGATCTTCAGCATTGGGTGGTGTCTGAGGGGAATTTTTATTTAACACTGTTTGATTTAATGTTTCATCGCTTCCCAAATCATTACAGAGTATGTATTTAGATGATGGATGCAGACAGATAAAACGGACACATCAGTTAGAAAGTTTCTTTTCACTTAACACATTTGTCACACTCAGTGATATTTTAATCGCTGCTCTCTGAAGAACTCCTTAAATTTCTAGTTTGTTCATAATGTTCTTCAAACCCAAATGTTATCACATTTCATCCTTATTCTTCTCCTCTCAGAACAGGCTGATGATTGCCACAGGAAACTATTTAGGTTTCTTCAGCTGGCATCTTTGTTCTCACACACTGAAGCAAGCCTCAAAGTTCAGTATCAGACAAATAATTCTTGCTATCACATAATTATAGGGATGGACAAAAATAATGGGTTTTTCATAGAGCTCCCAGGTTTAAATGCTGACCTGTTATTTTTCCTCCTCTTAATTAAATTATGGCATGATGAAAAAGGTTGTGTAAATTAAACAAAGGGCAAGGTATTCTCATTTATTTGCCATTATGAGTGACATCTGTGAAGATCATAAGAGATTTGCAAGTTTTGTTTCCAGAACAGTCACCAGGATTGTTTAATTCCAGTGACGGTGTTCATTGTAAGACCTGGTAATGAAACCATTTATCTTCCTGGAAATCAATTAAAAGTTAATTAAAATTGCTAATAAGAGAAAAATCACTGTGCATCTTCCCTGAACTACACGGATGTGCTAAGAAGGGTTTGCTACAACTTCATTCTGACTGGTCTGTGGATATCACATCCTTCTAACCCACATCTGCCAGATGGATTTGCTAAATTTCCAATCAATCCAATTTCTTCTGTAGAAATAACTGATCGAAACAAAAAACCCCAAACAAAGCCCCAAGGAATCTGTGAAAGTAATATGAAATTCACCTATAACTGGAAACCATGACCAAAAATTCTTATGGGATAATATTTTTGCATCAGGTTGATTTTGAAGGATGTTTCGGAATAGATAAACTTCTTGTTTAGGAAAGGAAATGAAAATGACTTTCAAATATATGGGCAGGCTTTGCAATTTGGTTCCTAAAAGCATGACTGTGTATGTTATGAACTCATTCATGCACATCCTTAGGCAGAAAGGCAGAAATGTGACACCTTTGCCACATTCTGAAGGATTGATTTGATTCACAAAACCCCAGAGTTATTTAGGCTGGAAAAGCCCTCCCAGCCCATGGAGCCCAAGCTGTGCCCATCCCCACCTTGTCCCCAGCCCAGAGCCCTGAGTGCCACGGCCAGGCCTTCCTTGGGCACCTCCAGGGATGGGCAATCCAAAGCTCCCTGGGCAGCCCCTGCCAAGGCCTGAGCAGCCTTTCCATGGAGAAATTCCTGCTGCTGTCCAAGCTGAGGCTCCCCTGGCCCAGCCTGAGGCCGTTTGCCCTTGTCCTGTCCCTGTTCCCTGGGAGCAGAGCCCGACCCCCCTGGCTGCCCCTCCTGGCAGGAGCTGTGCAGAGCCAGCAGGGCCCCCTGAGCCTCCTTTGCTCCAGGCTGAGCCCCTTTCCCAGCTCCCTCAGCCGCTCCTGGGGCTCCAGCCCCTTCCCCAGCCCCGTTCCCTGCCCTGGACACGCTCCAGCCCCTCAGGGGCTCTCTGGCCACAACTGGACACGGCCCTGGAGCTCCCTCAGCAGGGCCAGCACAGGGGACGGGCCCTGCCCTGGGCCTGTGGCCCCCCCATGGCCGGCCCAGCCCAGGGGCCATTGGCCTCCTGCCCCCCTGGGCAGCCCTGGGCTCCTGTCCAGCCGCTGGCACAGCACCCCCAGGGCCTTTCCCCACGGGCCCTTTGCAGCCCCTCTGCCCCAGCCTGGAGCTGCAGGGCTGGGGGGGAGCCCAGGGCAGCACCCGGCATTGGCCTTGTCCCTCAGCCCATGGATGCAGCCTGTCCTGAGCCCTCTGCAGAGCTTCCTGCCCTCCTGCACATCCACACTCCCGCCCAGATTGGTGTTCTCCATGAAGTTACTGAGGGTGCACTTGATCCCCTCGTCATTTAATAAAGATATTAAACAGATATTTTCACACAGAGTAACAAGCAAATCATCATTATTAAATCAAATTATTTAATTGGGATGATACCACCATAGCACCGGTGAAGAATTAACATTTTATCACTCTAAACTTGAAAAGAGATAATGTACTCTTTATGGATAAGAAAGAAAAGAAGAGTTTAATCTGTTTTCTAAAAGAATCCTGTCTCAAGGGAGAACAACTGTTCCCACAGGGAAATCATTTCACAGAACCTCTTGCAGACTGTGGGAAGCATCTCCATGGAGAAGGACCCACTGTTGGAGTGGGCACTGTCCGTCCCTCTTTGCAGTCACCATTCTTGTGACAAAATGAACAATTTCAACCTCAGTTTCATCCCTCGGTCTGTCACCAGCAGGTACAAGACTTGATAGAAAAGTGAGGGAGGAGGAGGTGTGGAAAACGGGGAGCTTTCAGAAAGTCCTGCTTCAAAAACCAGCCCTGGCTGAACTTATCCTGACCCTGACAACAGAAACCAGTGACATCCCAGTCAATTTAATACCATTTGTTAATTACCTAAGTAAACACATACAGAGATGGGGAGAAGCAAGCAAACAGTTAATTCCCAAATAACCTGAATCCCAAAGAAAGTCCCAAAGCCAAGAAGACAATGGCAGGACTCAAAAGAGGCAAGAGCACATTCCTATGCCCAGAGCGTCACGCAAGGCTTTGCATGACAAGTCATCCTCACTGGTTTGCACATAAAATATGGTAAGAGTTAAAGTTTTAGTTGGTAAAGAGCCATCAGATGACAGCAGACCTTAAAAGGAACTACCGATGTACTTAAAGGCAGAAGTCTCTTCACAGCCTTACAGATGATGATCCTACATGACATGAGGCAGCAGAAACAGCAGCTGTGATTGCTGGAGGCAATCAGGCCTCAAAGACCAAAGGGAAGAAAGGAACCACAAAAACTGAGACCAAAAAACACCCCAAAACAGAACCCAAAACCCCAAACAAGAGGAAGGAACCAGCAAAAAGAGGAAATTTCAAAAGTAATGGAAGAGATTCTGAGACAGGGCAATAGTGTAATTGCATCTCAAATGCTGGCCCATTTCTACCTTGCCTATTTCTACCTCGCCCATCTCACAGAATCACAGAATTTGGAATCATCTGGGTCAGAAGGGACCTTAAAGCTCATCTCATTCCCCCCCTGCCATGGACAGGGACCCCTCCCACTGTCCCAGGCTGCTCCCAGCCCCATCCAGCCTGGCCTTGGGCACTGCCAGGGATCCAGGGGCAGCCACAGCTTCTCTGGGCACCCTGTGCCAGGGCCTGCCCACCCTCCCAGGGAACAATTCCTGCCCAATATCCCATCTGACCCTGCCCTCTGGCACTGGGAAGCCATTTCCCCTTGTCCTGTCACTCAGTTCCTGCTGAAGAGTCCCTCTCTGGTTCCCTGTAGCCCCTGGAAGCCCCTGGAAGGAGCTGTGAGGTCTCACACAACCTTTTCACAGCCCCAGCTCTGCCATCCTGGCTCCACAGGGGAGGTGCTCCAGTCCCCTCAGTAATTTCATGGCCTCCTCTGGATCTGCTCCAACAGTTCCATGTCCTTCTTATGTTGGGGGACCAGAATTGTGCACAGAATTCCAGGTGGGGTCTCACAGGAGCAGAGTAGAGGGGGAGAATCCCCTTCCTCCGCCTGCTGCCCACGCCAAGGGATGAACCCAGCATAGATCTGGTGGTGTTTATCCAGAGTTAGGAAAAGCTGAAGAAACAGGGGAATTACTGCTATTATTCCAGTGACTCCTCAGATCTACAGGATGACTCTTATTCTCACCTCTAATTTACAAAGTACTGTGTGATAAAACAAACCTGGAAACCTAGGACTATAAATGACTCACTGCTTTATTTTCCAGGAAAAACATCCCACACTTATTAGAGATATCATCACCTACAAGGTGACAGCCTTTACCTGTCGTGGTAAATTTAGATTTGTGTAACCGACTCTGCTTCCACATTACCAGGAAACCCTCAGGAATAGAAACCAACAGTGTTCCAGAGCAACAAATTATCTCCCTCCATCTCAAGCAGCAGAAAAACACAGTTCTGGGAGATGGGAATGACTAAGACACCTCCTGAAGGATCATTAACTCTGAAATATAATGACAAGGGCTTAAATGTCAACAATATTCATTATATCATTATCATTCTTTTTAAAAGAAACTTCCTATTATATTCACAAGTCCTGCTCATGATGATGACAGGATTTAGGAAGTTTAACTGAGGATTTGTGCTTGGAATGTTGGAGCTGGAAAACACCAAAACAAGGAAGTTGGTGGTTATTCATACTTGTCTACAAATCAGAGGCAAACACGGTGGGTATCCCCCTTTCCTGCAAGTTGAAACATCTCTTAAGGACCAGTCTGCCACAAAAACAACTTCCCCCAGATCAAATTTCCCTTCTTCAGGGACAAAAGTTCCCCCTAATCCCCACCTAACCGAGCAAAATTCCTGATTTTGGACAAGGACTCCAGTATTCCAGCAAACACTACAGCTCAAGATAGGAATTGTGCTGGAGGATCCAAATGATGCTGTAGGTGAGAATTATTGTTCTCATGGCTGATAACATGATTTTTTTATTACTATGGGTTTAATAGGTTTATTGCTGAGGATTTAATGTGTTTATTATTATGGGTTGGAAGTATTCCCAAGCCCCCCATTTGTGTCAAACAGCAAATCAAGTGTGGGTGGGAGTGTTAAATTGGATTTTGTACTTGTTTTGCAGGGAGACTACTGTTTGTGACCACAGGACAAAATTAACATCTCCCAGATGCAGTCAGAGGCCACAAATATTTGAAATGTTCCTGACCTCTTGGTCATAAAACAAATACTTATAAATATTTTAAGGACTGAACATCAGCATCCATAAAAGTTTGGACTTGTCTTCTTTCCTAAAGTTCAGAAAGGCTTTTCCTCTCTTTTGTTTCCTTTTGCCTGCTTTACACAGCCTTTCCCTTCTCTAAATAGCTCGGAGCTATGGAGCAGCTCTGCTGGGAGGAAAGGCTGGGAGAGCTGGGATTGTCCAGCCTGGGGAAGAGAAGCTCTGGTGTGACCTCACTGTGGCCTTGCTGTGCCTGAAGGGGCTACAAGAAAGATAGAGAGAGACTCTTTCCAAGGGCCTGGAGTGCCAGGACACAGGGAATGGCTTCCCAGTGCCAGAGGGCAGGGTCAGATGGGATTTTGGGCAGGAATTGTTCCCTGGGAGGGTGGGCAGGCCCTGGCACAGGGTGCCCAGAGAAGCTGTGGCTGCCCCTGGATCCCTGGCAGTGCCCAAGGCCAGGCTGGACGGGGCTTGGAGCAGCCTGGGACAGTGGGAGGTGTCCCTGCCCGTGGCAGGGGGTGGAACTGGATGGGATTTGAGGGCCCTTCCAACCCAAACCCATTTAGGATTCTTTGATTTTGGCTGTCTTGAAATTTCAAGGCAAATTTTCTTTTTGAAACTCAATTAAGACCGTATACACACATCCTTTGGAAAAACACCATAGGTTTTGTGGATATTCTTCAGGAACTTCAGCATCCTACTGAATTCCCAGGCCATACAGCTTGTCCTTAGCTATACTCAGAGTAGGATAAAGGAAACACCCTGTAAATGTTCAAATACTGTTATTTTTTAGCCATTAGACATACCAGAAGAACCCTGGGTGGTTACTTCATAACCATTGCTAATTCCAGAGCACCTGGAGGGTTAATTCCAAACCCAGCTAAATGTGACCCCAAACAAAACCGCACACCAAGAACAGTTAAACCCTACGAGCAAATATAAATTATAAGAACTGAAAACCAAAAAGCTCATGGCTGCAAACCCACCATTGAATGGGCTGGCAAATCTCCTACAGACGTTAATCACATTTTTAACACTTAAAAACTGAAAACCAGACCTGCTTTTTTCAGTTTGGCACACCACCAAATCCTAGCTTTGAAGACTTGGTTGTCCTTGAAGGATGATTAAAAATGTTGGGGTTTCAATGACTGTGTTCTTTGGCAATGATGCGATCAAGAGATTGAACTAATGCATTTGCACACTATAAAAAATAAAACACAAAAAAAACTCTCTCGAAACTAAAACTTTCTAAATCACAGGTGAAATACGTTGTTTAAAATCTCCACATTTAGCTCCGCTCCAAAATATTTCGCTAATATGTTAATCCAATTTAAAGTTGTTTTTGGAATTTCTCTTGACTTTGGCTTGGGAGGGACCTTAA
The DNA here is from genome assembly GCA_013398175.1 of Climacteris rufus. Taxonomy (NCBI): domain Eukaryota; kingdom Metazoa; phylum Chordata; class Aves; order Passeriformes; family Climacteridae; genus Climacteris; species Climacteris rufus. Next base: position 220,268 of record VZRZ01000987.1, read on the forward strand.
AGCTCATCCAGTGCCATGGGCAGGGACACCTCCCACTATCCCAGGTTGCTCCAAGCTCCTTCCAACCTGGCCTTGGACACTTCCAGAGATGGGAATCAGGCATCAAAATCCTAAATGGACATTCATTTAAGACATGAAATCACCGATTCAGAAGATCTAGTTTGGCATCAGGCTGGAAGTGATAAACAGGCTTAAAGGCATCCCAAAATGCAAGGTGTTGGGAGACAAAACCAGGAATTCCTTTCATGGAGAATCCCTGGATTCTCAATGATCAACTGCCGTGAATGTGCTGATAACAAATACAAATATTTCCACTGCACTGAAACACAAATATTAATACTTGGAGGGCAAAGATGCAAATGAATGCACAATGCAAATAAATGCACAAATACAATACATTTTGACTGAGATCCCTTCCAAAGCACAGCTTTTGAAAACCCTTTAGCTGAAGAGGTCACGTTATGCATGACAAGGAGCTTTTCCAACCTATTTGATGTGTTTGAAGCTGATCTAAATTCAAGGAACAGTGGTAAAAGTAGGGGGACTGTGGCTGCAGCCACTGCTGCCAAATATCCTCCAGGAATTACACAGCCCCTTGGGTGTCAGCACAGAGAGGTAATTCTGCCTAGCACTGATGGCCTGGAATGGAAATAAATTGCCCAAATCCATGACCACATCTGTTTTCTCCTCATGCCACAGGTTTGGTCTCGACCCATCAATCTTGTTTTAAGAGGAATTTGCCTGTTAACAAACACATGAAAATCCAACTAGAAGCACATGAAAGTCATGTTATCACCAGCACCTCCATGAGGATTTTGAGAGAGTGCTAAAAGTCTTTTTGAAGTTCTTTCTATCCTACCTGGGGACAACTTCCTTAATAAACTAAAGGAAATGATACCACAAAGGTTCTCTCCAAATGAGCTTGTGATCACCCAACCACTTATAAGTCTGAATTTATTCTCGTTGTAGTTTATCTGCCACGTTCTGATTCCATGATTTTGGGTTCTGATTGGCGTTTTTATGGATTCTGCCTTTAAAATCCCAGCTGCTCTTGTTGGTTTTACATCTATTAGATAAATGCAAAATGCATTGTCAGGCACTGGACTATGCAGTGAACAGAAGTCCTGGACTCACTCTGGGTGTTAGAGATTTACTTCAGAGCCTGTGATTTCACTCTTCCCCAAAGGCTCAATTCCTTTCCCTCCTCGACTGTCCTCTCCTGCCATTAAATCTCCCTTCTTTCCCTGGTCTTGTCCTGTTTCCTCCACCTCTAATTTTAATTCCTTTCCCTCCTGGATTGTCCTCTCCTGCCCTTACATTTTTTTCCTGGTCTTGTCCTTTTCTCTTCCACCTCAAATTTTCCTTCAAGTTGTCTTAAGGTCTGGGAAACTTGGGAATTTAAATTCACAAGCCTGTATTTTTAACAGACAAGGTGTAAGCTGCAGTGCAGGCTTTGGGAAATCACACCCTTCACACAGAAAACAAGGCAGTGGTGATTTAGGTAAAACTGAGATCCCTTCCTAGACTTTTCCACAGGATCATGTAATGGAGTAGAATAACAGAATCACAGATGGTTTGGGTTTGAAGGGATAGCTCCATCCTAAAAAGTAACTTTCTGAAAGCATTTCTTTTGTAATTTAAAACCAAGCAGGTGTCAGAGGTATCACACACCCTGCAAACTGCTCTCATTACTGGAACTTAATTATCCTGTCTCCATTTGAGGGAAGATCCAAGGGCCAGTGATACCTGAGCATCTGATTAGGGGGTGATTTACCTACCACCACCTAATTCTTTATTCCAATTTTCCATCTCATTTCCTTTCCTGTGACTATCTCCCCTTGAGAGCAACATGTTCATGTTGGAGATATGAAACAGGGCTGATCAGTGACACAAAAATATCCAACAATAAACAAATGATGGGAGTGGGTGAAAGAATCTGGATATAAATAAAAACCCATATGAATAAAAATTTCACTCAAATGATGTCTTTCCTCTCCTGGGCCCCATCATCTCAACAGCTTCTTTTTTAACGAAACACTGCTTTTTTTAGAGTGTGCAACAGACTACTTGGGGATGTCTTTCCGTGAACAAGGATGTGAGCATGCCTGCAGATCAATATATTGAACCCCTCCTAAATGTCATTCTGGTTTTTTTACCTCCCATGTCCCTGGGATTGATAAAAGTGCAGTGAACAATGCAGATCATTCCAGTGCTTGATCTTCAGCTGGTTTAGACTGCAAGAAGGTGACTGAATTTCATGGTCAAATTTCCAGTTGGAGCTTTTTGATTCCTGTGGGCCCTTTGTAGAGACTTCCATGCAGCAATTCTGCTCCTGCCTTGCTGGGGGATGGCCAGGATCAGACAGGAAAGAACAGCAGGGAATCCAATACACCTCTGACTGCCCCAATTTAGATAACACAGTGTGAAATAAAAGGGATTGGAATTACATCTGCTCCACTTGCAGCATTATCCTTTCTGGGTCTTGTTCTTTTAATCTTCAGAAGGCTCCTGGAATCCCCACAGGCAGCACTCCTGTGCCAGTGCCTCCAGGAACTCCAGCTGGCAGCAGAGCTGCTGGAGAGGGAGAGCACTTCCAAATGTGGATATTGCATGGAACAAACCCTCCAAACCCTCCCGCTCCCACAGGAAACCTCTCACTGCCCTCGTGCTACGGCTCCTTGGGAAATGACCTCCCAAATGTTACCTAAGTCCTTATGGGAATCCCTTCTGAAGTCCAGCTTTCCCATGGAGAACAAAGCAGAGCATGGAAATCTCCTGCCTGTGGAAGGAGGTATTTGTGAGAGTGTCCAAACTAAATGTTCATATCCCAAACTGCTCATAATTCCCATCCCTGGGAGTGTGCAAGGCCAGGTTGGGAGGAGCTCGGAGCAACCTGGGATAGTGGAAGGTGTCCCTGCCCATGGCAGGGGGTGGGATGGGATGAGCTTTAAGATCCCTTCCCACCCAAACCACTCTGGAATTCTGACAATGAGCCCAGGCAGCTGCAGATCCTGAGACCAAACTTCACGAGTAAAAAGCCTGAGGGATCAAAGTGGTTGAGCACCTTTTCCATGTCCTTCCCCACCAGCTCCTCTGCTCCCACGAGCAGCAGGGTCAGACCTTCTTGGGTTTTCAGGCAAAAATCTCTTGCTAAACCTTTCCCCATGTAAAATGGGAAGACTGTATCCAGAAGGGACAGGAACACCACAAAACCTGCTATTTTATTTAAAATCCTCTCTATCACTGCTTGCTCTGGTGGATTAAGGTTTCTGTTTGAAATGAATACAGTAAAGAACTTTTTGAAAAGCAGGTTTGTTAATCAGTGGGTTAATTCTTGGTAGGAAAAACACATGGCACAATAAGAATTATCTTCTTTTACCAGGCTATTTTCACCTAAAATAGCCCTTTTTGCATATTTTAACCACATTAAAGCTTCTATACAAAATTTATTCCCACTAACACCTCTCCCATACCCTCTGTGGTTTTAATCTGCAGTGAAGCACAACACAACAAAAGCTATTTCAGTTTTTAAATAAGAATATCCTCAAACAACACAGCTACACTGAAACTCTCATCATCTTTATTTCTATAACCTCACTGAAGCCAGAAAAAAAATTCCAGATGCCCCAGACTCCCTCTTCTAGACCATGGAATGGTGTTTCCAATGGATATTTCCAGATCCATTTGCAACTGTGAACAGGAAAGTGTAGAAATGCATCCAGTATTTGGGCTATAAAGAAAAAGCTTTCTCCATCCAGTGATAAACAGGACAGGAAATGACAGAAGCAGTTTCTGTCACTCCAAGTAGGAATAATCCATCCCTAGGCTTCAATAAATATTTTCATTTCAACACAACTTAGAAATTACACTAATTTAGAAGACAGAAAGCTTCTGTGGAAATAATTTGTTCTATTTTACAGTTCTGTTGAAGCTAAAAATAGCTCCAACCTCATGTTTGAGAAGATGATTGAGCCTTGAGGGCTCCCAGCAAAACACAAAAAGGATTTTAAAGACATTTGGGACTGATTGGAAATATTACACCTGTGCATTTTAGGATGCAAAATGGAAAACAACCACATATGAAGGCAATGACAAAAGCCACAGCAACAACTTAATGATTTATCAAAACTGACTTAATTGCAGTGAGGGATCCTAACTTTGCCCAAGGCTTCAAACCAGCCTCTGATGTCTTATTCAATAATATAAAGTTGGGAAGAAACATGATTATTATGGGTATTTGGGTGCCTATGGTACCCAAAATGTCCTGTTTTACTGAAGGTAATAGTCAAGGAGCTCCCATTTTCTCTTTATATGGTTGCTACTGGAAAAAAAAAAAAGGCAGATTTTCCACCTAAATTCCTGAAAAACCACACTTCCCAATTCATCTTTTACCTACAGCTCCTGCTGGATCCATCCTTACTGCAGCATAAATGAGACATTATATTCAACTTCTAGATTTAAAAAAAAACACCTCTAATTCATATTTTTTTTCTTTCACCTGATGGCAGGAAAAACAGACTTTGCCAAAAGAAGTGATGTTTTCTTCAAGACCCACGTGTTATAAAAATTTACAGCTTCAGATCCACAAATTACCACTATCCCCTATTTTTATAGCAGGTCAGCAATTATTTCAGTCAAGGGCTTAACTGATTTTCCCCTTAATGGACCTAAAATTTTCTATAGGTGTGACAATTTCCTGTACCTGGGTGTCACTTGCTCAGCGTATTTAAAAAAGAAATCAACAAGGGTTTAAAAATGTGGCAACACTGTTTTAACCCTGTAAATCTGTTACCAGCAAGTGTTTACAGTGGCATTTCTTAATAAATAGCTTTATAATGTGCTATTTTTAAACTAAAAAGTGTTTTCAGCTATTTAGCATGGAGAAGAAAATGACCAATTCCGAATTTTCAAGGCCAAAACATGAATTTGTAGCCACAAATTGAGAGTTTGCATTTAAACCTAAGACATTTTGATGGGTTTTTGTCTAAGGCACAGTTATTTTGTGCTCTTTCCTCGTTGTCTGGGCAGTTTGGGTAATAAAATAAACAATTTTAATGACTTACCTTCACTTGACCAACAAAAGCATTGGCTTCCTCTTCCTGCACAGAGAGGTTTCTGGGGAGAAACATGTCAAAAACTGGTCCATTGTCATTGACATCTGTCACCACTATATTGACAGTAGCAGTCGAGGTCTGGGGAGAAAAAGAACAGTATGAAGAAATTCTCTTTATTTTACAGCTTCACAGGTGACAACCCTGCTGTTATTTATTCGACAGAACCACAGGTAAGCAGATTATCAAATTTTTTTCCCATGCTTTAGTGGAAAAAGGAGCATTTGAAGAGTTTATTTTGGTTTTTTTATAAGACAAAAGAAGCTCAAGACTGACTAATACATTACAGATGCCTGCAGGACATCAGACAGGTTTTTTTTTTATACAGTATTTTAAGGATTTAAGGAGTTTTCATTCCGAGTGTGTGGAAAAATCTGGAAATACAAGAATTTGCCCAAAATGTGAAAAAGAAATTGGTGCTTTTACCAATCAAAATATGCTACTGTGATGATTAACTGAGCTGATGAGGTGGCACAATGATTTTGGATCAACCTTCTCTATCATGCTTCCCCACACCACCCTGATGTTCTATTATGCACCACCCCCCCAATTTTACCATCCTAGATCAGCAGAATTAACTGCATTTAACAAACATAAAATGTTGACAAAACACATCTGTGCTACGTATGGAAATTTTCTCTCCTAATCAAACACACTTAGAGAAGGAAATACTTTGTTGGCTTGAGTCACATCCCATTTCTCTGCTCCTATAGACTGAGAGCTCCAGACCAAACGCCCACATTGTTGTATTTAATAATATGTTTTAAATCAATTCACCCAATTCAGTGGCTTAAATCATCTTTCTTTTGTCTTCTGGTACAGATCTACTTTGGATCAAGATCCACTGAGGGAAATTTGGGCCTTTCTCTGGCCCTTCCTGCCCACAGAGCCCCTGAGGGGCTGGAGCGTGTCCAGGGCAGGGAACGGGGCTGGGGAAGGGGCTGGAGCCCCAGGAGCGGCTGAGGGAGCTGGGAAAGGGGCTCAGCCTGGAGCAAAGGAGGCTCAGGGGGCCCTGCTGGCTCTGCACAGCTCCTGCCAGGAGGGGCAGCCAGGGGGGTCGGGCTCTGCTCCCAGGGAACAGGGACAGGACAAGGGCAAACGGCCTCAGGCTGGGCCAGGGGAGCCTCAGCTTGGACAGCAGCAGGAATTTCTCCATGGAAAGGCTGCTCAAGCTTTGGGACAGGCTTGAAATGGGAGTGGTGGAGTCATCATCCCTGGAAATGTGTAAAAAGTGAGCGGATGTGGCACTCTCCAGTCATGGTTTAGTTGCAAGGTGGTATCTGCTGAAAGGCTGGACTTGATGACCTTGGAGGTTGTTTCCAACCAAAGTGATTCCATTATTCCAGGAAATGCATGTGGCAGTGCAGTTAAAGCAATTACACAGTGGAGATGTAACCCCAGAAGGAATCCCTTGCTTTAGGCTCAAGAGCAATGAATCTGTGTCAAAGTGGCCTCTCACAGGCTTCCTAAAGAACCCTGTAACCATCTCCTCTTAACAAAGCCCCCAAAACAGTAAAATAAAGAAACAAATAAAAAACTAAACCAAACAAAACTCCAACCAAAAGTTCTGGATGCAAACCTGCATCTTCTGGTGTGCTGCTGGTATTGGAATCAGCCTCTTCCCAGCTCCAGACTCAGCTGGTGTGTTTGCAAGTGTCCCATGTGACCCCAATAGCTCCACACAACAGCTACTCACATCTTAAAAAGTGGCAAATACAGAGGATTTTGAACCAAGCCAGCACAAGATGCTTCCAAGCTGGCAGCTTCTATTTGCTTAGCCCTGGTTATTGTCTAATTGTTCCTCAAACTGCCATTCCCACGTTCCATTTCCATAAGGAAAATGCACTTTTTGCCCTGTTGTCCACACAAAAGACACTCCAGAATGTTTGCTCTGATGTGCAATGCAAACTGAATGTAAATCAGCTTTTCTAAGGGTAACTCAATTCCACAGAATTCAGGGGAATAAACACTCTCATATTTAACAAACTGAGACAACGTGGTGTTAAATAACAATGGCTTCAGACAGTAAGTCCCATTTGGAAAAGATTTCTTTTCATTCCAGATAAATTTTGTGGTTGATCATCTGCAGCATGCCGCCTCTTTTGTGAGGATTTCATAAGGAGAGAGGCAGGGAGGGAGGAGAGGAGATGTTTGGAATGGTATCCCAACTCTTATCAAAGGATTTTCAGGTTTTTTTTCACATTACTGACAATACTTTACTCATCTTAAGCACCCTCCCTGCCAGTCAACACACCCCGGCCAGTGCTCCATTTGTCACTGAGTCTCAAGTCATATTTAAACTTTCATTTCTGTATTTAAAAGGCGAGATTTTTGCAAAGAGTTGCAAGAGAAAAAAGATGTCATTCAGATGCCAAATAGGAAAATTAATTTTGAAAATTTTACAAAATGTTCCTCTTCCTAAACTTGCAAGGGTGCTAAAATAAGATGTTGTGATAAGACCAACATTTCAAATAATGCCTGTTTTTATATCAGTCACAGTTTAGAAAATGATCAGATGTTGATGAATTCACTGTAATAAGACCAACATTTTAAATAATCTTCCTTTTTTATTAGTCACAATTTAGAAAATGATCAAAAGTGGGTGAAATCACAAGAAGCATCCAAGGTAAACTCTGGGTTAGCAGCAATGCCCCAGGTTGTTTTCCTTAAATCAGTAACAACAGACTCTGAAACTGAGAAAGGATATGGGAATATTCCCAAATCTCCTTGTTTCACCTGAATAGAGGAAACATTTGTTATCTCACTGTTTTCTCAGCAATGCCCACCTTTAACATGAAGTGGGAGTCACCTGTGTGCCTTTGAGAGCAGCACTTGTACCATTAACATCAGAAACTGCTGGAATCAAAGATCATTAACCAAAATCAATATTTTTATATCCCCATTAGATGGCTCCAAAGATTTGTTGAAACTCCCAGGCTCAGACTGATGTGCTGTTGTGAAACAGCCTTTATTTGACAACCAGAATGAATTACAGTGGCTCATCCAGAAATGCAGCATGGAGCAGGATCAGGAATAACATCATCATCCCTCCTGGGAATCATGAAAAAGTCACCAGACACCAAAATCCCATTGCCTGTCTTCAGGATGAGCCATAATCTCTTTTCAGCCTGGATCAGAGAATATGGGAGGCTGGGGAGGCCCTGGCACAGGGTGCCCAGAGCAGCTGAGGCTGCCCCTGGAGCCCTGGAAGTGTTCAAGGCCTGATTAGACAGGGCTTGGAACAACCTGGGATAGTGGAAGAGGTGGGACTGGAGGGACTTTAAAGTCACTTAAAAATCATGGAATCACAGAATGGTTTGTGTTGGACGGGACCTTAAAAATCATCCAGTTCCTAAAGAACTACCAAAGCTTGCAGAGTTTTGTAGAGGAAGCTAAAAGTGAAACAGCAAAAAAAATCTCTTCACATATTTTTAATTACCACTAAAATTCTTTAAAGAAGTGGTTCCCTAAAATAATGAGAGACACCTAATTCACAACAGGTTTTGTGTATGCACTGACTGGATACTCCTTGTGCAAATCCAGTATAGGAAGGTTTAAAAACTGCTTTAGCTGGTTTAAAGTGAGGCTTGCAACAGAATTGTCAAGCAGGGTTTGGAAAGGAGTCCTGAAGCTACTCCTGGAAATTCACACAGGTAAAACACCATCTCTGCCTCGTATCAGGCATTTCCTGTTCATTACTGAAGCAAACCGTGCTTACTCCTCTTTTATAATAAACATAACTCAAAGAAAAAATCCACAGCAGCAATTTATAGCTTTCCTAGGGCCCCGAAATAGTTCTTACATGGATAATTCTCCCCTAAGCAATAATTGTAAAATTTACATCGCCTCCATAAATATCTTTTTGTCCTAAGTCTGCCAGGCCCTGATAAATGTTATGGATGATAAACTTGAAGGAAATTCTACTTTATTCTTATTTTATTTGTGTCCTGTCATTTAAATTGAAGCTGGGAATTGATGAGAGCATTCTGTGCCTTGGAGAGGAAACATTCTTATCTCTGATGTCGAGCAAGTTTAATAATTTGGACAAATCCTAAGACAAACCTATCATGTTGAGAGATAATTAGTTTGCAAATAATAAAATCTGAGGCAAAGCCCTTATTTGATCAAAAAAGAAATGGTAAATAATGCTGCTGATCTACATATCAGGACTTATTGATATTCATCTCAGGAAAATTATACTTGAATGATGATAGAATCAACAACTCTGTGATTCTGTTTTCAGACCTACTTTCCTTCCAGTGCAGGGCATGAGAAGTTTAAAAGGCGTCTCTCCCAACCCTCTCCACCTCTCCAAGCTATAAAGAAGAAATGTCCAGCTGGACTGCAAAGACATTTAGCAGAGAAGACCCTGAGGTGTAGGGAAGGGTAATGCTGGAGCTTGTCAATAATCACACTAATGAGAAAAAAACAGAATAAGCCTGGTAAGGAGTCAAAGAGAAAAACTGTCAAACACATGAAAATAAAGCCCCAAGGGAAAACTCCTGAAATGAAAACCTCACACATCCAAAAAGATAACAGAAAATACGAGAACTTCACAGGGAAAGAAGAGAAAACCACGGACATTTAAGAAATATCCCTGACAAACACACAGAGTTGTTTAGGTTGGAAAAGCCCTCTAAGACATCAAGTCCAACCATTCCCCAGCACTGCCAAGGCCACCACTGACCCATGTCCCCAAGTGCCACATCCACATGGCATTGAACACTTCCAGGGCGCCTGTTCCACTGGGCGCCTGTTCCAATGCCTGACCACCCTTTTAACGAAGAAATTTTCCCTAACATTTAATTTAATTTATTTATTTATCCCTGGCCCGGCCTGAGGCCGTTTGCCCTTGTCCTGTCCCTGTTCCCTGGGAGCAGAGCCCGACCCCCCTGGCTGCCCCTCCTGGCAGGAGCTGTGCAGAGCCAGCAGGGCCCCCTGAGCCTCCTCTTAATGGGAACTTATTTATTTGTATCCCTTATTTAGGAATTACAATGTGCTCCAAATCTTGGATTGAAAACTGGGATCAATGTATAGCCTGATGAGAATTGCTTAATTCATCCCTTCCCTTTTAGCATATTTATAGGGAATATTATCCATGCCAAGCACTGGGAGTTTGGGAGTCTCCTAAAGCTTGCCCTAAGAAAAGAGATGATTCAGGGAGAAAAGCCTTCTCTCCAAGAGGAGCAAATCTGGCTGGACAAATTCCTCTCGTGCAAACTGGAATTTACAGGTCAGATGGAATTTTTAAGGATTTCTCATATAAAATACAGAACTTGTCAGGAAAATAGCAATAGGCAGTGTCTATTTAATTACAGCTTGGAAATAAAATAATTTGAGGAGGAAGATCAAATAATGGGTCTGTTTATATTGTTCCCTTTCATGTATTTAGGAATATTCCTTCTTGCTTCCTTCTTGCTGGATAATGCAACTCGTGTGGAGTAGAGACAGGTAATATTCCAAGGAGTTACAGAAAATTTATTGTAATTAATTAATTCTCTGTGTGCTCTTCAAGAAGTAAATCTTTGTTTGAATTACCTTGATGCAGTGCTACCTGTTTGCTCTAGGGAAGGGAATTAATTCAAGTGTCGTGGGAGGCAGAGGCTCTGAATTATTAATGATCTTCTAAAATGACCAAAATCCCCAAGTCTGACTTACAGGATTAAACACAACACTCTGAAATCACAGAATCATGGAATGCTTTGGGCTGGAAGGGACCTCAAAGCCCACCCAGTGCCACCCCTGCCATGGGCAGGGACACCTCCCACTGTCCCAGGCTGCTCCCAGCCCTGTCCAGCCTGGCCTTGGGCACTGCCAGGGATCCAGGGGCAGCCACAGCTTCTCTGGGCACCCTGTGCCAGGGCCTCCCCACCCTCCCAGGGAAGGAGATGAGGCTTCTCTAGGTGCCCTCAGTTCCCTGTGGTTCCCAGTTGTTTTCAGCTGTTGCTTCTTCCCATGACCTTCTAGGAACACCAAACTTCTGCATCCAGTTTGATCCCTCCCTTCAGTGCCCAGACCACCAAATGCTCTCTCAGATGCCTTTCCAAGGGCCATCTGATGGTACCTCAGGAAACATGGCCCCAAACCTGTCCTGGGGTCTGCAGAGATAAAATGCTCCCTGTTTTTTCCTGAAGTGTTCATTGCAGAAGGAATGGGCACAGTCAGATCAACGGGATAGAATTGGGATTCGTGGCTTTCAGAGAAACCCTCCCAGAGCCAGGTCACCACTGATTTCCCTATCCAGTGAATGGGCAACAGCTTCCCCTGGACTTCCAGTGGAGTTTGTGGCCTGATGGTTGAGTCTTCTAAGACATAAAGAAGATTTTGAACCCTATCAGTAATTTCTGAGTGTCCCAAAGTGACCATGAGCACAACACATCCTTGTGCTCCTTCAGCACGTCCAAAAGGGAGGTTTGGAACACTCCTGGATGACTGACAACTTTTAACACCTTATTACCACCTTCCAAATGGCTTTATAAAAGAGTCACCCAGATGCTGTGGTTTGCCAAAACTTGGGCAGAAAACCCCATTTCTGTAGTGCCAGGTGAATATTTTCAGGATGAGACATTTGTGTCTGGAGGTTGGAATTCTGCTTACATCCCACAAGACACACTAAGACAACGCACTGGAGCTCCTGTTTCCTCTCTATAAATGAGCTGACACACACAAGCCAAAAATCAAAGAGACTTTTTCTTTCTTCTAATAAAAGCCATGAGTATTTATTTCAAACTTCTCCCTCTGAAATGCAAAGACAGGAATTCTCACCTTGGAATCACATCCAAACACACCACAATTTGTGGAAACGATTTGAGCTTGAAGCCTGTTTTTTCTTTCACACACCACTCTGCCCATCTACAACTAAAAGCTCATTACTTGAGAAATACAAGTATTTTTCTGCCTGCTCAATTAATGCATCCTTAATTGTTGTATTGGATTGTTAACAGTGACGGGTTGTGCTTTCCCAAGAAAACCCACAAGCCTGTTAGTGCTCCAGGTTATAACTCAGAACAATAATAATTTGGGAAGCACAGCTGAGCATTTTAAGCAAGCAGGAGCATTCCAAAGCAGGGCAGCGTGCTGGAAAGGTTCAGTCAGGCCACACCACTCCATGGAAAGCTGCAGTGCTGGGTGAGGGCATAAGTGGGTCTGGATTAATTGTGAAGGAATTAGCAGTCCCTCAAAGTCAAATGGTGCCACCACCACTGTCACCACACAACATTAATCAGTTAAATCAGCCTTGGGGCTCAGAAAAGAGAAACCTCAACTACTCAGTGCCACAGCAATGTCGTTAAACATCTCTTAGACCCTTTGTTAATGACACAGAGAAAGGAGCAGGAAAAAACCCCAAACAGAGTAAAACTCCCCAAAATTAAGGTGTGTGGGACCACAGACTTTTCAAATGCAAAATAGCATTCAACAAACTTCATAGAAGAAGATGATGATGATGATGATGGGGGGGGTTGGACTTGGATTTCTCTAGAGAACATTAGGGATCAAAAGGAGAGCCAATACCATTTTGTATCTGTGTACTACTCCAATATTCCATGGATTTTAGGGCAGGTACACAGCACTGGCCTGCCCTGGTGGCAGCTGTGGAGGAAGGAGGTCAGGTCCCTAAAAGATCAAGAATACAGGAACTGGTGGGTTTAGAAAGGTAATGACGAGATATCCTCCCCAGGACAAGAGGAAACAGCCTCAAGTTGTGCCAGGGGACATTTAGATTGGGTATTAGGGAAAATTTCTTCCCCCAAAGGGTTGTAAAGCACTGGAAGGGGCTGTCCAGGGAAGGGGTGGAGTCCCCATCCCTGGAAGTGCTCAAGAAATGTGTGGATGTGGCTCTTGAGGATGTGGTTAGCGGTGAACAGGGTGGTGGTGCTGGTTGATGGCTGCATTGGATGATCTCAGAGGTCTTCTCCAACTTTAAACTTTCAACTTTTTTATGACCTCCATAACTACAGGATAGGCATCCTCAAAGCTGCTCCCCAGAGTTGTGGGGCTGGGGCTGCTGTACCCCAGGCAGAAGCACAACCTGATGTGAGAGGTGTCCTGCTGTCCTCCAAACTCCTGGAGATGCCAGAATGGGAAGAAAGATCCATTTTAATGTGTCTCCCTGGGAAAGAAGATCCTGTCAAGGCTGGAGATGCCTAATGAGCCTTGCTTATCTCCATGGAGAAAAACATCCCTAGTTTTATGAGAACAAGAGAGTCATGACCTTGAGAGAGAAAGCTCTCAAAGCAGCCTGGGATAAATTTCTTCCTGAAAGCAACAACAATTTCCAAGCACAGCAACATTTCCCAGCTGAGGTATTTCCTCTAAAATGCAGCATTTTAGACATTGTTATTTAAAAATTCATGAGCAGAAGTTATGCCCCTTTCCTTTCATGCCATAATGGCTAAAAATCTTTGTTCACACAGAGTTTGGCTGGGAAACCTGGATACTGAAATTCTTGAGTGCTGCTCCCAATTTCTGAACCAATATCCCTGGGTGAAGTTACAAACACTGAACTTACTCAGGGAAGTATGAAAGACCAATAAAAATGCTTCATTTTCTCCACTCTTTGAGGGCACTAACCTGGCTTTTTGGGCATCCTTATGCTTGAAGGGGATGAATTAAATAACCACAGTTAAACTGTCAGTGCCTGAGGAACATCACCTCTTGAGATCCTGTACAACTGGAATTTACCTGATGATCTCACAACTGCTGTTCATAAAACCAAGTCACAAAAAATACTACAAATGCCAAATTTCCATGTTGTAACTGAGGAGGAAAATTCTCCTGAAATGGGTTTGCATGGGAAGGTTCTGGTAGCAGAGGGGCTATAGGGGTGGATTCTCTGAGGAGCTGCTGGAAGCTGCAGCAGTGCCAACTCCAGGGCATCCAGGATGGACCCGCTTCTGCCCAAGGCAGAGATGGTGGTGATTTCCCTGGGATAACAGAGTTAAGAAGGAAAATTGTTATTGTGCAGTTGTAACTGGGTCCAGAGAAGAGCAGAGTGAGAACATGGTGGAGGAAGAGCTCTGAGGACACCCAGGGCAGGGCAGGAGGAGGGGCAGGAGCTGCTCCAGGTGCTGGAGCCAAGATTCCCCTGTGATTCCATGGGGAAGCCCACGGTGAGGCAGCTGTGCCCCTGCAGCCCCTGGAGGTCCATGGGGATGCAGGGATCCACCTGCAGCCCCTGCAGGAGCCCACATGGAGCAGGGGGATGCCTCAGAGAGGTGGGAAGCCCATGCTGGAGCAGGAACTTGTGGATCAATGGAGAGAGGAGCCCAGGCTGGCTCAGGTTTCCTGGCAGGACTTGTGATCTGTGAGGGCCCCACACTGGAGCAGCCCATTCCTGAGGAAATGGATCCATGTTGGGGCAGTTCCTGAAGAGCCGCAGCCTATGGGATGGAATCTTGCTGGAGCAGGTCATGGAGAGCTGCCTCCTGTGGGAGGGAGCCCATGATGGAGCAAGGGAAGGGCTCCAGCTCCTCTCCCTGAGGAGGAAGCAGCAGCACAAACAACACGAACCCCCATCCCCATCTTCCTGTGCCACAGGAGGGGAGGAGGGATGGCCAAGAAGGAAGGAGTTTTTGTTTTACTTCTCATTATCCTGCTCTGATTTGGTTGTTATGGTAATAAAATCAATCCATTTCCCCAAGCTGGGCCTGTTTTGCCCATGACAGTATTTGGTGAGGGATTTCTTCTTGTCCTTGTCCCAACTCATGAGTTTTTCCTTATATTTTCCTTTCCTGTCCAGCTGAGGAGGGCAGGGATAGAGCAGCTTTGGTGAGCCCCTGGCATCCAACCACAGTCAAACCAACCCATCTAATTGAAAAAAACCCCACAACTATAACAACAAAAAAGCCCCACACCAGTAAAGTCTTTTAAACGCCTTTCAGATTTCATAGAAACAAGCAAATATAGCAAATAAAACCCAAAAGCTGACTTTAAGTAGGTTTGACTCTAATAGCTGGTTTCATGTCGGATGGAAAGGGATCAGGTGGGATATGTTACCAGCTAAAATATGTTAATGTGATTTAAATTACATTGTACCTGCCTGGGGATTTAATTTGGGGATTTTAGGCAAACTGAAACAAGCCATTCCGTCACATCACCGGTTTTCCGTGGGCACTAATGGAATTGTTCACAAAAAGCAAAACCTCATGACAAGCAGGAGGTGAACCAGCTTGGGGAGCAGTAGCTTTGTAAGTGCAGGAGTAATTTTTTTTTCCCTGTGTGATGGTTTGACTCTGGCCAGGTCCCAGGTGCCCACCAAGCTCCCTTCCCCAGAGGGACAGGGGAAAGGACAAGATGAATCAGTGGGTCGAGATAAGGCAGTTTTTATTGAAACAATAGAGAAGCAAAAGCAGGGTCATAAGCAAAAGAAGGAAAGTCAATCTCTACTTCCCATCAGCAAGCGATGTGCAGGCACGTCCCGGGAAGCAGGGCCTCAGCACGCGTAGCGGTTCCGTGGGAAGGCAGACATTACAGAACGCCCCCCCTTCCTCTCTCTCTCAGCTTTTATATCTGAGCTGACGTCATATGGTATGGAATATCCCTTTGGTTCCTTTGGGTCAGCTGGCCTGCTTGTTTTCCCTCCCGAGGTCTTGCCCACTCCCTGCCCCTTGATGGGGGAGAATGTTAGCGGGACAGTGCTTCTCAGCAGTAGCCAAAACACCGCTGTGTTATCAACTGAAGCACAGCACTGGCAGGGCTGCTGAACTCCACCTCAGTTAGAACCAATACACCCTAAAAAGACACTGTTGCTTCCAGATAAAAGCTAGTTAAAAAGCAAAATTCCTCCCTGAAATGGCACTGAGTGGTTGGAACGAGCATCCCTGTCCTCAGAAGGGTTTGGCACGGTACCAGGAGCTTTGAATGAGTCCTGATCCTCCTCCAGGAGGAGCCTGTCAGACAGCAGGGGGTGCATCCAGAGGAGCTGCAAATCAAGGAAATTGTGCAAAGACACAAGGAAGCCTGGCAAATTAGTCAAACCTACTGTGTCCTGGCACAGAAAAGGCATGGAGATTTAATGGCTTGGTTGAACTGCCCCGTTTCATCCATTTGTTTGTAAAATAAAAGGCAAGGAGCTTATCCAGTCTCATTTGTGAGCCTGGCAAGCCCAACGCTTAACCCTTTCCAGGGGCTGGCACCAGAAGATTTGAGCCAACTAAATCATATTTCTGGACAATTTTAAGAAGAAAGGTGCCCCACCACTGACAGAAAACATGAACAGCAGAAAGCAGCTACAGGCAGGTAAGAGATGGGGACAAAAACCCCAAACCAAGCAGAAAGAACACGCTCAAGCTACAAAATGTGCCCATGTTTCACCCTGAGGACAATTCACACACACCTGCAGATGCAAAACTCCAGGGAAAAAACAGCTGGTATGGAATCATAGAATCATGAAATCAATGAGGTTGGAAAAGATCTCCAAGATTATAAGAAGTCCAAGCTGTGACTGATCCCCACACCAGAGCACTGAGTGTCACATCCAGGCCTTTCTTGAACACTCCAGGGATGAGGACTCCACACCTTCTTGGGCAACCCTTTTCCAAGGTATTGAGTGAGGAAAGGAGATAATGAGAGAGCAAGGGGGCGGATTTTTGCAGAGGATTTTGTTGTTACAGCAAGCAGCAAGAACTTCAAGAGGTATTCAACAGCCCAGGAACAATTCTAATGGAGCCCTCCACGGTTTGTTTTGGGTGTTTTTTCCAGAGCTGAGTTTCAAACACCATATCTCACCTCACATACAACTATTTTCTACTAAGCATCATGCCATGAGTAACAGGATTTCCTTTAAAAACCCCAACTATCACTTTCTGAATGTTAGAATTAATCTGCTGTCCAGATAATCCCAGGGCAAAGCAAATTAATCTCTAGATGAAAGGAAGAAGAAAAATCTTTTCATGAGCCTTTTTTTTATACCCTAGAGAATGTTTCAGGAGTATAACATAGCCTGAACCAACATGTAAGACATTTATTTACACTTTCAGATTTCCCAGCTGGAAGTTTGAGATCAAAACAACTGAACTCACAGCTCTGAGAGCTGTTCACAAGGAACAAACCCACAAATATTAAGATGCATTACTACAAAAACTGTAACAAAATTTTTAATGGAAAAGGCATAGGCTTTGTTATAATTACTCCATGTTGCTACAAAATTGTACAAAGGCTGTAAACTTTCTCAATATTTATGTGTGTGTGTGTGAATTCTGACAAAACCCTGAGCAGGAAAGCAAACATTTTAAGGTGAAGAAGCTGAAAAGGGCATGAGCCAGAAAAAATACATGAGGTTTTCTTCTGTCATGATGAGCACAGGTCCAAATCCCAGAGTTTTCATGATCACTCTGTAGCAAAGTGTCAGAAATATCTCTGCTTCAATCTCAAAGCCTTCTGGAATAGCCCAGATAATGTAGCCATGATATTTATTATTATAGAAATTATTTTAGATCTGCCCTTATGCACCAAGTCAGATATACAGACTTCTCCCCCACCTGTGCTGTTATTCCATGGCACAGCTGCTGCATTCCCATACACCTTACACAGTCCAGCTGCAAACGTTCTTTGGAAATAATTCCATTGCCTCAGTTTGATCAATAAATACATATGCTTAAATAGCCCAGAATTTTATAATATGGAAATTGGAAAAAAAAAATCACCATTTTGTTATATTGAACACAAATGTGAGCAGCAGTTTGTGGGTTTGGTTGCAGGGTCATGGATCAATGCAAACATGGATGACTTGGAGATAGCTCCTGATAAAAAATTGTTATTTTTTAAAGAGACACTTTTCCAGACTTTTCTGGAGAGTTGGACAGTCAGTTGTGGAAAAGGGCTGGATAAAGACACATCTAGGAGAAGGGAAGAAGAAGAGCAGGTATTTAATAGCACAGAGAAGAAATAGAACATGAATATCTGTGAATAACAAAACCTTGGCTGCACTGGCTCCTGTTAAAGAATAACACAAAGGAGCAAAATCACTTTGTGCACGATCAAAGGTAGGTGACACACAGGTCTTACCCACACCAACCAAAGGAAAACTGGCACAGATTTCAGACAGACTTGTCAAGATCCATGAGGAAGAGAGTACAACAGAGCCATGGAAGCAGGCAGTGCTGCCCAGGACACTCACCCCGTCGGGCCGGCCGTCCGAGGCCGTGACGATGAGGATGTAGCGGTCGGTGCTCTCTCTGTCCAGGGCCTTTCCCAAGACCAGCAGCCCAGAGCTGGGAACAAAACAAAACCACAACATGTTGCCAGGGCAGTTCTAAGAGGTCTATGAGCACTTGAGTCCCACCACTTTGCTCACAGCAAGGTTCCCCTTTGCAGGAAGTGTTTAGGATTTCTGTAGGTGAAGGCCAAGAAAAAGTGAGCCAATTCCTAAAGCTTTCCACCTGGACACAGGTATTACCCCAGATTAAAATAACAACCTGTTGAGGCTACAAAAT
Organism: Climacteris rufus; assembly: GCA_013398175.1. Lineage (NCBI taxonomy): Eukaryota > Metazoa > Chordata > Aves > Passeriformes > Climacteridae > Climacteris > Climacteris rufus. Next base: position 238,812 of record VZRZ01000987.1, read on the forward strand.
ATAGAGCTGCACTGAACACAGGACCCTGATTTGCTCCTTCTGCACTTTAGCTATTTATTTAATTATCAAAACATATTTATTTATTATTCTTACTATTCATTCTGCAATAAATGCGAACAGAGAATGACAAACAAGCTGTTAACCACTGAGGTTCCTGATATCCAGCAGGATTGAGCTGTAAACTGGGAACACAACACACACAGACTTAATGTGAGTCTCCCTGGCTACTAGGGACAGGTACACATTGTGTAACTTCAGAGGAACTGCTGCAAGTATCCCCTAATAATAAAATATTGCTGTAGGTAACAAGGGTTGTGGAAAATGAATCCCAGAATCCCAGACTGGTTTGGGTGGGAGGAACCTCAAAGTTCATCTCATTCCATTCCCTGCCATGGTCTGGGATACCTTCCACTATCCCAGGTTGCTCCAAGCCCTGTCCAACTTGGCCTTGAAAATTTCCAAGGAATCACGATATTGTTACTATTGACACCCACTGTAAGAGGACAACAAAAGAAGGGTGAATTGGAAACCTCACAAAACAGTGTTTGAAAACATTGCAAATTCCTGTGACTACTGACAAATGAAACAATTAGGATTTTTTCCTCTAGGATGATCCAATTTCCTCCTGCAGATGTCTGGAAGCCACACAGAGAGACAAGATCCCACCATGAAGTCATGACTTTTGTGTTAGGAAGGATAAGGAAGGCACTGTGTGAACAATCTTGCCTAAGGAACATAAACTCTGCTTAACTAAGCTGGCACCAGAGCCCTGACCTGCCCCAAAGCTCCACATTTCACTTCCAGTATTTTGGTACCTGCTGGAACATGGGCAAGTCTATGACAAAGTGACACCTCTCTTAAATCCATAGGATATTTAACAGCTATGGATTCAGGATGACAGATAGCCTGGGCAGCTTCTCCCATGGAACTCCACCCAGCCTGTCCCAGTGAGCTTAAAATATTTTGAGAAAAGTGTAACAGCACATGATTTTGGAGTGCAAAATCCACACCAGCTGGGATCTGGAGATCCTGTGACTTTCCAGGTGTTATTCCATTGCCAGTGGATGTATCAGACACAAGCCTTGGTCAGGCAGAGCTATACATTTTATTTGTTTTAGCCACATGTGATGTTCATGACCCAGAGCATGAACAGTGACTTGGGCAGGGGTTTTATTAAAACAAGAAAAAGCCAAACCAAAGCCCAAATCCCCACCAAACCAGGAGGTGTCACTGGCTGGACCTCTCCAGGACACCCAGATGTGTAACACCTGTACCTGATGATGGGTTTTTCCCTAGATTATGAACTTCTGCAGGGTTCCTGTTCTAATTTCTTACTCTCAGAGAAGATGTCTGCAAACTGGTTCCAGGCCAAGACTTTTTCCCCAAAAAACCCCAACAATTCCTGGCAAGTTCTTTCTTCCAATAAACACCACAGAAATTGCTGGAAACCATTAGTGGGAGTACAGTTCTCCCCTAGGATTGGAATGCTGGTGGGTAAAACAATATTTCAAGAATATTCCAGGAGATGCTACACTCAATCTACCTTGTGATTATCCAATGAAAACCTGGGCTCGTGGTCCTGTTGAGCTTCCTCCAAAGAGGAAAAGCTTCACTGGACCTAAAATACTTCCGTGGAAGTTGGTAAAAAGCAGTGGTAAATGAATTTTGTGTATGGTTTGTAAGCCAGGAAATATGGAGCTGACATGATCCTGGAGAGAGGAGAATGGAACCCCCAGCAGCCTCCTCCTCCCAGGGTGGAATTTCAGATGCTGAGGTCTCAGCACAGATCCCTCTTCCAGGGAAAATGATGCTCCAAAGGGAAAGGGCAAAGTGTAACACCATAAAAAGGGACAGACCTGAGAGATTTGTGCATATGTTTATATATATATTTAATATATAACCACATATTATTACTAAAATATATATGTATATGCATTTTATATACAACTATATATTATTAAAATATATAGCTATAGTTATTATAACTATAAATATATAGTTGTGTGTCATAAAATACACATATATGAATACTTTTATGATTATCCACAGACAAATGTTAAAATTCCATATATACACAAGATAAAGTACATGATCCATATTTTATATTTACCAATATACACCTATTAAAACATATTATAGTTGTAATTTTAGTTACTTGATTAGTGTCATAATTGGGCTACTAATCCGAATTTGATTAGATTATTAAGACTTTAATTAAGCTAAGGAAAATTCTTAGTTTAACACATGGCCCACAAAAAGGCAAATAAATCAGCCATAATATATAAATATATGAATATAAATAATTGTATTTAATATCTTATTTTTATATAGAAATATATATTTTCCAGAATTTGTTCAAGACACTGCAATAAAATGAGAACAAAAAAAATGTAGGGGGAAGAAACAGTAAATAAAACATAAAACACTTATGTGGTAAATTATGAATTTAAAAAATATATCAAAGTGGAGCTGAGAATAAAATATTGACATCAAACACTGAGCTGCAAATATCTTTGTGCATTTCTCCAATATTTTCTATCATATCACCTTTCTTATCTCCTTCCCACCTCTTGAAAAAATGCAATTTACTATATCTGCTTCAATAGATGAACATCATTCAAAAGACAGGCTAAATTATAAATACCCTAAATTACAAATATCCTGTGTTTTACTCCAGGATTCACATTCCTTTACACTCCAGCTTTTCCTGCCCACTCTTTCCAGAGAATATAAGGGAATTACCAGACATGGTGCTCAAGTTTTTGTGCCAGAGAAGGAAGAACAAAGCCATCTCCCAACCCTCAGATTGGGAGGAAAAAAGATGGTGTAGGGAGATGGAAAAGTGGTGGTATCCAGTCCTCGTGCTGCCAGGAAGGGAATTACACAGAGATTAACTGCCACACTCCAGGAAGGAAAAATAATCCAGAAAAAGGCAGAGAAAATCCTGTTCATGGTCTCTGCCTTGGCCTTCAAGTATTCAAAATTGAGATAAATTCCGGTGGCCTTACACCACTTATATTAACTACCTTTTATTTAATATTAATCCTCTTTTAATCTCCTACCAACACATTTCAGCATCTAGGAAGAAAAACATGCAAAAAGCTGAAGAAAACTTTGCACAAACCCTTTCCTAAGGGAAAAGGAAGGGGAAAACCCTTCCAGGAATTCTCCTTTTTACCGTGAGGTGATGGAGCAGAGCCGAGGGCTGAGCCCCCAACATGCTCAGACACAGGGGCTGTAAAGCTGGGGGGTCAGGCTGCCCCCAGGGGTACCAGAGGATGGGGATGGAGGGATGGGGGAGCAATTCCAGCTGGGAATTCATTCACACACCACTTTTAACTTCTTGGCTTCTGGGTATCACCACGCTGCTCACATCCCGGGCTGCACAACACATCCACGGATCCAGCTCCCAGGGCACCTCCCTGCCAGCAGCTGACCTGGATTTCCACAGGTTTTTGAAGCCTCCCTGGCGTGGAGAACTGCCAGGAATTTTATGGTGTGATGTGCAGAGTGCTGTGATAAGCAGGGACTATATGAAACAACTCACTGAGTGACCCCTTTGGAGCATCTCTTGTGTAGCCAGGTGGGAATATTCCTGTTTAAAGTGAATAAATGGGGCTTTACCAACACTGTAATCCCCATTTGGAGCATCTCTTGTGTAGCCAGGTGGGAATATTCCTGTTTAAAGTGAATAAATGGGGCTTTACCAACACTGTAGTCTCCCTTTGGGGCATCTCTCATTTAGCAAGGTGGGATTCTTCACCTTCTAAGACAACAAATGTTGCTTTACTAACAATGTAACCCCCACTTTGGGGCATCTCTCGTGTAGCCAGGTGGGATTATTTGGGTTTTAAGTCAAAAAATGGGGCTTTACTAACACTGTGACTCCTCTTCGGAACATCCCTCACGTAGCTCTTATAGGTTATCCAAATTCCAAAGGGGACAGAGGAGGTCAGACTGAGTTTCTCTGTGTTAAAGAGAGGGTTTGTTTGCATCACTTGGGCAGGAATCCCTAGAAATCTCCAGTCCTAAGCCATGGATAACACCAGCAGCCCAACCTCAGTCCGTGCTCTGGCCACTCCAGGGAGGGAAATTCTTCTCTCTCCTGACAAGTCTTTATTATTAGGGGGCCCATCCATCACTCCTGGTGAATGGCAGCAGCAGCACCTCCTGGGATCTTTTTTCCATTGTTTCCTGAATGATCTGAATGTCCGTGAATGGGAGATTTATCACCCAAAACACACAGACCTCCCTCAGTAGGTCTGGGTATCTAGGCTCCAAATCTCTCCCTCACACCAAATTAGAACAGATCTTTTGCAATTATACACCACGAATAAATAACTCCCAGCTTACTTTTGTCCCATCATTTACTGGGGGAAGTCAGCTCACCACCCTCCCTTCCTGCTGCAAGGAAAAGGATACTTTGGATTGCAAATAATAACATGTAAATAACAGCTAAGAATAGGTAAAATAAAGGAAAAGGTGGTGGGACAGGCACAGACCAATCTGGTGTTTATAATTTTGTAGCAAACCCTCTCTTTGTTGCTCTATTTCAATTGGAATTCAATTTAAGGAAAAATACAATTTTTAAACAATGCTCAAAAGGCTTTTGACTACAGGCTAAACCATAACAAAGCAGGAAGCTAAAGCAAAAATTGTCCCTGTCATTAGTCAAGAGCTGACAGGTAAAAGGTTTCTAATTAATCCCTGGTCACTCTTTTAAATAGAATGTTTCCACCTCAGTGAGTTTTATCTACCTAAAGTATTTAAAATAAATAAATAGTCCCCAGTGACAAAGTCCAGAGTGGAATTTGGCTTAGAGAGCTCTCATTAATGTCTGAGAGCCCCTCGAAGGAGCAGCTGAAGTTGTCTGAGCACAAGCCTTTCCTTTCAGCTCCCACATTCCCTTGACTGACAGATCACAAGTCTATTTTCCAAGGGTTTCCCACTTACCTTTGAGAGAGATTAAAAACTTGTTGAGGATCTCCGTTCTGAATGAGGTATTTGATGGGGTCACCCTCTCGATCAAAAGCCTTTAGGAAAAAAAAAAAAAGAGGAATAAAATTAAGTCCGTGACAAAGCTTTCTTTTCTTTCCTTCCATGTATAACCAGGGAATTAAGTTTTAGGAAAGTTTCCTACAGGGATGACACCAATCTCTGTTTCTAAGGCAACACTGGTTATTGATGGGTTACTTCAGATAAAGCTGGAGCACATCAGAATTCTTATGCTATACAGAAATGACAACCTTCTGAACACAGGATTAGTAATTATTAGTGATTATCTAATTATCAAATCACTGCCACATGCACACATACAGTAGCACAAGTATGAAATTCAGGGCTTTAATCATTTACTTCTATTTTTCTGCAGCTACAGACTGATTAGACTGAACTTTTGGTTTCCTTTCTTCCCATTCTTTATTTCCATGTCTCACCCAGATCCTCTTTCTGTTTACCAGAATCCCAATCTTTGGCTGATGCCCCAATGAGCTCCAATTGCAGCACTCACTCTCCACAACAATGTGCTTTTTGGGGGGGGGGGTGAAGATTGGGATAAGACCTTTAAGAACAGCCATTAACAGCACCAAAACAAGAATATTTCACCTCCTAGGTGCCAAAAAAAATTTCAGAAGCTGAATAAACTACTTTTGATTTCTCCCCTGGTGCCACTTGAGGCTAGAAGAGGTCGACCCCCACCTTGGTGCTGTCAGGTTGTTGCTGTGGACCAGAGTCAAGGGCTGTGTAGCTTTGAGCTGACCAACTAAAAACCAGTTTTTAAGATAAAAATGCAAGAAAAAAACCAAAAAAAACCCACTCAAACACCCCCCAAAAGCACAAACCATTTCAGTGTGTAGGCAGAGCAGGGAGTGCAGTAGGAAAACAACTTGGCTTAGCCAAAAAGAAAAGAGTGGCTAAGTCAGATGAAGGGATCAGTACAAAGAAAGAGAAAGAAGAACCAGATGGGGACGAAAAAGTCAGAAAAAGTCAAGGCAAAATTCTAATAGAAACAGGAGGAAACACAAAGGATAACAGAGAAATGTTCAAGCTACAGAAGGAACCTGAGGAGGGGTTTGAAAAGCAGGAGGGATGATGTTGGGAAGGTCAAAGAGCTAAAACGGCTCCAAACCAAATTAACTGGGGCAAAACTTCAGCTGAGAGCTGGGAAAGAATAAGATCTACACAAACAGAGCATCTTTAAATCATCTGCTGGAATGAAACCCTGATGAAGTCCATCCTGCTGTACAAAACCACAACAATCTCTAAGCCATCAATGGTTTTCTTTGAACACTCCCCAGAGGACAAACGTGCTGGAGGGCAAGCAGAAGGCCCATCCTTCATGGAAGAATGAGCCAGGAAATCATGGTGCAGGCAGGTCCCAGAAATCCCCAAATCACCAAATTATTTGTAAATCCGCTGCGATGCCAATATGGAGATGGATAACACAGAGCTAAATTCCTCCAGAACAGGAGGATGCTGAAACCATCTAAGCTGCTATTCCAACAGGAAAACAGCTCTCCTGGATAGGGCAGAGGCAAAAAAAGCATCTGAGCTGTGGTGAGGGCTTCTCACACTGCTTGATGTGATGTTTTCCCAAAGAAGTTCAGACAACATGGGCTCCAGACAGAATATGGGATTAAGCAAGAATCAAACCCATAATAAAAATTAAGGTCAGGCAGCAGTGGGTAGTGTTTAGTATTGACTCAGTTCTGCATGGGTGTGTATTGCTCTTCCAGCACGGATCAATATTCTCATCCACAACATCAATGACAGACTGGGAAAATTGGGAAAATGGTTTCTAAAATCCACGGGAGGCACTGAGTGATGGGAGGTGTGGGTGGAATTTGGATATCCTTGTCCTGCAGCTATGAACAGTCGGGCTCTGAGCCAAAACCACCAAATGCTACAAATACTGGAGGCTGGAAATGTGAGGAGCTGGCATCTCTGAGGAGTATCCTTGATCCTAAATCACCAGAATCCCATTGTGGCTCCTGTCTTTACCCTTTTGTCCTCCTTTTACCTTCCCTGCAGGGCATCCTGCCCTCCCTTCACACTCAGGTATCTCAGGGGTATCATTATGGTCTGTACTCACTCATAACAAGTCAGGGGGCTCTCAGAAAGACCCAAAATCAAAGACTGTCTGTAGTTCATTTGATTTTGCCACTATCCCCAAAGAAAATCCACCTTTCAATCAACACATTTAAAAAAAAAATGGGGAAAAGTTGATCATTGTTTTTAAAAACTCTTGTTTTCTTTAAAAGCAAAGAACAGCAAGTTCTTATGTACAGATGAAAACACTGAAGCAAGTGAGAAGAGCAACCTATTCCTAATTTTTTCCAGATCAATGGCATACAGTGAGTCCATAAATTTCACACAACGATTCCATGTTACCTCCTTGTTCAGCATGGAACTGGACCCTGCTAACAGCCCTATTTATTTTGCAGGCTCCCAGAAAAATGGCAGCATTTGCATATTTTAATTAATAATAGCTGGCAGAACATGAAGCCATAAACGCCTCCCAGGCATGCAATAAACTCTGAGGTTTATTTACAAATTAATGCTGTGGAGATCGTTTAATATTGCATTAATCTCAAATGTTGTTAATTAAAACACCAGTCAAGACTAACTGGGTGAGTTATAAAATAAATAAGAGCATAAGAAAGAGATATAACCCTCCATCATCTGCATAACAAATTTTAATGGAAAAGAAGAAAGTGAATTTTGTTTTTTGAAAGTCTAAAGGGCAAATTGAAAGCAGCTGCATTTGCATTGTTATAGACCCTGATGCTTTGCAGAGTTTCAGATTTGATAATTTGGGAAATAATTTGATAATTTTGGGACTTAAAAATTTTTGCTTGCTCTCTCCAGGATTTTGTGACCCTCCTGCTGTATTCAGCACTAAAAATATTAGCAAGGGAGAGTCATCAAAGCATAATTTCTTAATCTGCAGCACCCCAAACACTGATTGGATTGATAAGACTGATGAAAAGATAAATCAGTGTGAAAATCTGCACATGAAAACACTTGTTGAATATTTGAGGTCTGGTGATATTCCTTAACACAGACAATACCTTCAGGCATGGCTAGAATTCCACAAAAAAAACACACGATGACTAACTGGTAACCTTCTGTTGCCTGGAAGAGGCAGCACAGGATTTCAAAAGCTTAAATACTCAGCTTATGAATGCTTAAAATGTCCTGGTGGATTTTACACAGCAGGGAATAAAGAAAGGTGAAGACAGAAATATGCTGCACACAGGAGAAGTCCTTTAACACAGATGTGGGTTTTGATGCAGGATGAGGGAGCTGAACTTGGAAAACTTGGAATTATGTTGGAAGGGACCTTAAAGCCCATCCAGTGCCACCCCTGCCATGGACACCTCCCACTGTCCCAGGCTGCTCCAAGCCCTGTCCAACCTGGCCTTGGACATTTCCAGGGATCCAGAGGCAGCCACAGCTTCTTTGTGCACCCTGTGCCAGGGCCTCCCCACCCTCCCAGGGAACAATTCCTGCCCAATATCCCATCTGACCCTGCCCTCTGGCACTGGGAAGCCATTCCCTGCGTCCTGTCCCTCCAGACCATTGTTAAAAGCCCCTCTCCATATTTCAGGTTCAGGACCACCAGACTTAGAAGAGATATAGTCCTGGACTAACCCCCATAGCGGAAGCCAAGCATATTTGGGATTTAACAATCAAGTATGTTTCATAAATCCCAGGATCCCTGAGGCTGGAGAAGCCCTCCCAGCCCATGGAGCCCAAGCTGTGCCCATCCCCACCCTGTCCCCAGCCCAGAGCCCTGAGTGCCGCGGCCAGGCCTTCCCTGGGCACCTCCAGGGATGGGCACTGCAAAGCTCCCTGGGCAGCCCCTGCCAAGGCCTGAGCAGCCTTTCCATGGAGAAATTCCTGCTGCTGTCCAAGCTGAGGCTCCCCTGGCCCAGCCTGAGGCCGTTTGCCCTTGTCCTGTCCCTGTTCCCTGGGAGCAGAGCCCGACCCCCCTGGCTGCCCCTCCTGGCAGGAGCTGTGCAGAGCCAGCAGGGCCCCCTGAGCCTCCTTTGCTCCAGGCTGAGCCCCTTTCCCAGCTCCCTCAGCCGCTCCTGGGGCTCCAGCCCCTTCCCCAGCCCCGTTCCCTGCCCTGGACACGCTCCAGCCCCTCAGGGGCTCTCTGGCCACAACTGGACACGGCCCTGGAGCTCCCTCAGCAGGGCCAGCACAGAATGGGCTGTTTGGGGTCTAATGAAACATTAAAGCAGATTATTCCAACAGGGAGCTTCACTTTCCAAACACATTTAAATTCCGTCAAATCCGTACATACTAAAACCTGCCAATAGGTTTTGTGCCTCCCAAGATCCCTCAGGCTCTCAGCCACATATTCCAGCACCTGTCAAGGAAACACAAATGTTTCTGTTTCTCGGCATGCTCCTGGCTCCTGGTCCTCCTTGGGGCTTCCAAACCCAAGTGTGTCCCACCGGGAAGGAGAAGGCTCCTGAACAGCCTGGCTCTTCCCTCCCTCCCTGCCTGCAGGCACCACAGATGTGCCAGGAGTTAATTGGAAGCACTGAACTAAATGAGTCATCCTCCCTCAGCATAGGTGACTGTATGTTTAACCAGCCAGAATCATCCCAATCTTTCATCAGGAAACCATTTTACCAGGAGCTTTCCCATCCACCTGCTTCAGTGAGTCAATTAGAGCTTCTTTATTTCCCTACTGCTAAACATAGCATTCAGTAAGTTCCTGATCCCTCAAAAAAAATTAGCCTCAATAAAGAGTTGTTGTCATTTAGCTCCCTATTTTGCACAGCTGGTTTGGGAATGTGGGGGCAGAACAGTAAATAAGGGAGAAGAAAGCTGATTTTTTAACCATTAACCCAACAAGGGAAGGTCTGGTCCTGGTGCATGAGGAAGAAGGAGGTTCCTGGTCCTGGTGCACAAGAAGCTGGAGCATGAGGCCATCCCTGATCTCAGTGCCAAGGTCCCCCTGATCCTGGGCCTGGCAGCACTGGGATCTCTGCTCCCTCTCAGTCCGTTGTTACACACACCGAGGGGAAGAAATATCTTCAGGCATTTTGCAAAAACGACAGGCTAAGGAAGGCAAATTGCCAAAAATCTTGCTGAAATTCCCCATGAATGAGGTGCTGAAGCTTCTCTGAACTGCTGGCAAATATAGAGATAGATTTTAACATAAGAAATCACAGGCCTGTCAAGTTTTCAAGCACTCATGGAATTTTTTTCTAATATACTCATCACAGAGTCCCAGAATGGTTTAGCTTGGAAGGGACCTTGAAGATCATCTCATTCCACCCCCTGCCATGGGCAGGGACACCTTCCACTGTCCCAGGTTGCTCCAAACCCCATCCAACCTGACCTTGGACACTTTCAGGGATGAGGCAGCCACAGCTTCTCTGGGCAGTGCCATTGGCAGCCTGTAGCTGCTTTTACCACATTTAAAACAAGAAAAAGAAGTTACAGAAATAGCCAAGTGAGTCCTTTTTCTATACAGTCCATGTAAAATGGGCTGTTAATTAGAGTTAAATACTTTTTAATCCCTACAAACTGCCCTGTATGCACAGACTGGCTTCTGCAGGGCATGGGCACAGAGAGAAGGAAGGTGGTGGAGGCTTCACCACCCTCAGGAAAGCTTCAGGGAAGCCCAGGGAAGCCCCTGTACCTGCAGGTTTAACAAAACAGCTCCGATCCTCATGGCCTCGCTGACTTCCAGGCTGTACATCAGCTGGGGGAAGCGGGGAGGGCTCTGGTTGTTGGGAGGCAGCACCTCGATGTAAACGGTGGTGATGGAGCTCCTGCAGTGCAAGGGAGGAAAACCCAGTCAAACCCGGTGAGAATCAATAATTCCAACCCACAAGGCAACCTGCAATGTCTGCTTTACACACTGTGTGTTCTCCAGCTCTTACCACCTCCCTTTGCTCCTTTAAAAGCTCCAGGACATATTTTCCCTTCTGTATCCAAAGGAAAGCAGGCTGCCACATTAACAGGCAGAAAAGCTCAATAATTTCCCTAAAAGTAGCCTAAAGTGGTGTTCTTTCAAGCACAGAGCAGTGAGGTATCAGTGCACACTCCACGTAGAAACACAGCTCCCAATGCCCTGTGTCCTCTGCAAGAGCACGACAAATTCCCAGCTGGGAACTGCTCCTGCCACTCCAGCATCCACCCCTGGAACATCCCTGCTGTCAGTCAGTTTGTTTCCTTTCTTTGGAAGAGAGGGAGCAGGGAATGCTGGCAGAGAGAATAATGCTGGGAGGAGATGCACACAGCTCTGTGAGGCTGCATCGATGCTGTGGGTCAATAATCCCCAGCTCATTTCAGAGCAGCAGCAATGCAGGACACTACAAACCCCTGGCAAACCCTTCAGCTGCACCGAATCCCTATCCCAAATACACTGCAAACAGCATTCCATGTGGAAGGCTGAAGGCTCTTTGGGACACTGACAGGGCAGACCCTGCACAGACCATCCTGCAAACCCACTTGATATTCAACTGCTCCAGCTTGAGAAAGGGAGCCAGGAGTCTCCCTGGAGGTGAAGGAGATTTAAAATCTGAGTTAAAGGGATCTTTCCCTTTCCTCTCTGCTCTGTTATCCCACTGCCTTCCCTCGTGAACATCAGCACAGCATCCCCAGCCCAGAACAAAACCCTGAGCAGAGCAAGTGCTGTGCTGCAGGTGCAGCTTTCCCCCTCATAAATCCTTGGACAAAAATGATAAATCTCAAGTTTTAGGGCTGCAGGAAAGAAACCAAGGGATTTATCCTAATTTTTTTGGAGGTGTGGCAGGAAGAGGAAAAGAAAATTATGAACCCAAAGGGTTGCTTCTTGCAGGCCTAGCAAACACCAGAGAATTTTTAGAGGGTCCTACCCGAAATCACTAGACATTTATAGTTGAAGCAGCTGCTGTGTTACCTGAGAGAGCTCATTTAATACCAAAACACCACGTCACTGACCAATATTTTTAATTATCTGCCCAAAATTGTGGCCAAGCACAGTCACCACTCTGCTGTGGATGTTTCCCACTGCCTTTCCCAGCAGGTTGTGCAGCTCTGGGTCACTGATGGGAGCTGGGCAGAGCATTGCAGCAACACCACTGCTGCCAGCATCGTGCTGGGGATGGTCACACACACCCTGGCCATGCTCCACGATAAGGAACTGCTGTCCAGAAGGACAAATCCCACCCCCAGGGAAGGGCTGCAGGAACTCTGCCCATCAGGGCGCATCCACACACACTGTGACAGGATTTAGTGCCAGGACACAGGGAATGGCTTCCCAGTGCCAGAGGGCAGGGTCAGATGGGATATTGGGCAGGAATTGTTCCCTGGGAGGGTGGGCAGGTCCTGGCACAGGGTGCCCAGAGAAGCTGTGGCTGCCCCTGGATCCCTGGCAGTGCCCAAGGCCAGGCTGGATGGGGCTGGGAGCAGCCTGGGACAGTGGAAGGTGTCCAGTGGAAAGTGGGATGGGATGAGCTTTAATGTCCCTTCCAACTCAAACCATTCTGGGATTCTATGAACAGTAAGCAAATTTTCTTCAAATATTTAAGGTAGAATCACAGAAGTAAAGCACTAATAGTCTGCAAACTAAAAGCACTGTAACATTAAATTGCTTTATTTGCAATTCCAATTTTTTGTTAGCACTTTGCATTTCCCCCTCCCTTCCTTTTGTGTGGGTTATAGCCCAGTTAAGTGGCTGGCAAATTCTGCTTTGGCATGGGAAAGGGAAGGAGATGGAGCTGAGCCAAGCACTGCAGTTGGTGTTTTCAGGTGAATGCACAGAAACCAGAACAGCACTCGGGAACTGCAGAGTGCTCCCAGAATCACACCAGGGTGCGAAAACAGCTTTTTGAAAGTCAACTGCATCCCCAGCCCTGCTTTAATCCTTTCCACACACTGCCATAGAATCATGGAATGGTTTGGGCTGGAAGGGACCTTAAACCCCACCCAGTGCCACCCCTGCCATGGGCAGGGACACCTCCCACTGTCCCAGGCTGCTCCCAGCCCCATCCAGCCTGGCCTTGGGCACTGCCAGGGATCCAGGGGCAGCCACAGCTTCTCTGGGCAATTATATAATGTATGATGAATGGATTTCCACACATGTGGACCGATTTATCTTTAACCAAAACTACTCTCCACTATGTGGAATTATAACCTCCTGCTCAGGTAGTTTCTAGACTGGACTCAGTCCAGCAGATCCCTGTATCACTAAGTGACATGATTCCCATGTCCAGGAATCTGAGGGCATTGTGGAAAGGTTGAGCTCTGACCAGGAACTGTTTAACTTTACAAATGTTCTCCTTTTTTATTCCAAAATAGAAACTGCTGTGCTACAACACAGGAATGGGCTGTGCAGGGAAGGGGTGAAATCTCCAGCCCTGGGAGTTTTCTAGGAACAACTGGACGTGGCGCTTGTGGTTTAGACAAGGTGATTATTGTTCACACTGAATGATCTTGGAGGTCTTTTCCAACCTTAATGATTCCATGAAACCTCAATAACTTACAGTAATAATTACAATTAATAATACAAAGAAAAATCTCAGTTTGGGCATAGTCACCCACCAACAGTTTAATGTGTCATTCCGTGCAAAAATAATTACACAGAATTTCAATTTAAATTTGTGCTCACAAAGGCTACAGAGCTACACTTCCTGAGCCAGGTTCAGTGGCTGGGTCTTGGTTTGTGCCTTAGCAAGGGGATGACTGAAACCCAGGTCCTTTCCAGGTGACTGCAGTTGTCCTGGCAGTGCTTTTCCACTTCTTTGTTGCCATGAAGATACCTTGTGAGGAGGGAAGTCACCTTCTGAGGAGGAAGCACGTGCTCCAAACATCCATCCTCAGAAATATACGTTTTTAATCAACACAAAGGTTCCTCCAACACAAAAGGAGCTGATGGCAATCAGAGCTGTAGTGTGGGGCTACGGCTACTGGGGCCACACCACAGGGATCTCAAACTCCCTGATTTTTGTGCTTCACTTTGAAGTACTACACAAAATAAATGCATAATTATCCTCAATCCTCTCCTCAGCACTACCAGCAGCCTACTACCAGCTGGAGAGGGCTTATCAAGAAAGCAGGCAAGAGGACAAGGAGGCTGAAATTCAACTGGGAGACTGTTACCAGATGTTAGCTTTATGAACAACTTAACACTCTGAATGGAACAGTAATTATAAAACGTGCACAACAGCATGAGCTGCTTTCTTGGAGACATGATAGAAGTAGATCCTGAGGAAAATCCAATTATTGAAATCCCACTCTTTTGTTACATTTCCTTCATATATTTCCCATTTGAAGAAAAGGATTTCACTTTACAGTTGTGGGGGATTTAAACCCTCCCTGTCATCCTCTTTGGACAAGGAGGTTGTCACATTATCAATACCAGGCCCAGAACATGAGAGCCATTTCTGTGCATCTCCAATGAAATGACATTTTGGCACAACTGCCACATTTAGAACAACAACTCCACAGAAACAGGTAAGCAGGGCTGAATACCTGTACTTTTTTTTGGAACATACAGATCATAGAATGGTTTGGGTTGGAAGGGACCTTAAAGATGATGTTGTTCCAGCCCCCTGCCTAAATCCTAAATCTGCAGCCTGCTCTTCTTTATCAGCTGAGGGCAAACAGAAATAGTTCTGCCCTTGGGAATTTGGGTTTTAATGGGGACACTGCACACAGATTGCCAAGTATGGCCCCATTACACCCTACACCTGGAGAGGGGCTCCAGCTCAGCAACCCCATTATTTGGGATCCCTTTTCCATTTTTTGAACAAAAAGCATCTCCCTTCTCACTTGCTTTCCTCTACCTCCCTTCACCTCAATTAACAAATGGACATGCACAGTGACAGCACAACTGGGAACTTTTAAACAGCACACCACTGCAAGCAAATGAAATCATGGAAAACGGGTGCTGTAAGGAAAACAGAATGAAGGAACACAAAGGGAAGGAATTCTGCTATGACAGTTTTCCAGAAGGTGAAAACTGCAAAGATTTCCTTTGGACAAACAGGAGGCATGGAATTGTGTCCCAGTTGCGAGGCTGTGGCACACTTGTTCCTGCGGAGCTGCTGGAGTAAGGAGTTCGTTAGGAGATGGGTTAATTACCTTCTCTGCGCAGGAGGAGCACTGTCAGAGGCTCGGACAGTGAGGGCGTAGGAGCGTCCCACCTCCAGCACCACTCCTGGGGCGATGGTGATAAGGCCTGTCCGGGCATTGATGGTGAAGTCTCCCTGATGCCCAGCCAGAATTTCATACACAATCTGTCCATTGGCGCCCTCGTCCGCATCCACAGCCGTCAGCTGCAAGTCAAAACCACAGGGTCAGCAGGGCTGTGCTTCCACAGCCTCTGGGAAGGCCACTCGGGAGCAGGGGAGGAGGCAGAGGGGAACTCGGACATCTGGAACAGAGGCAGGAATTTCCAAGCTCTGCACAACAAAGATACAGCTGAAGTGATGGGAAATAGGTGTAAAAACATCGCGAAGCAGAGAAAAACTGCTTACTAAAGAGGGCAAGACAATTATTTTAAGATACAAATTAAGAAGCCTAATTAAAACCAAGTTTATTGTCTGTGGGTTGGAAGTTATAGCACTTCATATAAAGGCAGAAGGGGGAAGAACAGACTTTTTGTGTAGCAAAAATAATGAAAGAATTGTATTTATTTATTTCTCATCCCTGTCTCCACTTTTCCAAATGACAGCCTTGGTAGTGCCAGAAAGTCTCACATCCAGGCCTGGCATTCCAAGCCCCAGTTGTGCTGAGCTGGAGAACAATGTTTGTGTTAATCTATGTACTGCAATGGCAGCCAAGTGGAAGGGAATTGGCAGATGTTCCCGTATGGATACACACGTAGAATCATGGAATCATTCAGGTTGGAAAAGCCCTCTAAGATCATTGAGTTCAACTGTTAGCCCAGCACTGCCACGGCCACCAATAATCCATGTTCCCAAGTGCCACCTTATCTTGGAGAAAATCATAAATCCTGATATGGGACCCAAACTCTAATGGTGAACATAACGAAAGGAGGGGGTTCTTCTCTTGCCCCTGGGAAAGGCTGTGGATTTATCCCATTTCATTGGAGGCAGCCACACTAAATTAAACACACACTCGGCCAGGAACTAGAGCTCAGGAAACATTCTTGTTTTCAGTGAATCATAGAATAAAATCCCAGGATGGTTTGCGTTGGAAGAGAACTTAGAGCTCATCCTGCTCTACCCCCTGCCAGGGGCAGGGACACCTTCCACTATCCCAGGTTGCTCCAAGCCCTGTCCAACCTGCTCTGGTTGTCTCTTCCTCCCTTAAGGGGTTGTTTTGCTGATACACCCCCTGGTTCCTCAACTGGCTTTTCATTCTGCAGGACAACATGTTCCCTCAGGGAATGAAAATAACCTGTCTGAGCAGCACTGGAACATGCAGGGGGCCACAGCATTCGGTTGTGCATCCAGCTGCCAGCAGCACTGGAGTGGAAGTGACAGGGAACGATGGCACAGCGGGTTCCTGCTGCTCCCAGCTCCAGGAGAGCAGTGGGAGGTGGGGAATGGCAAGGGGCACCAGCAGGGGTGACAGCAGAGCTCCCCCGGGATGTCCAAAGCAATCCCAGCCTCAGGAATGATTCCCTACAGGGATCTGAAAGTGAGGATGAAAAGAGAAGAGCTGTAGCTCCAAAGAAAGCTTCAAAGGTGTCTGCTTTGGCTTTCCTGACACCGGTGCTCCTGCCCTGGGGCAGCAGGGATGGGGGACGGAAGCGCGGATGTCAGCGGTGACAGGAAACCTCGGCACTGACTGCGAGGACAAGGGCAGGGTCAGCAGCCACCACCCAAGGCAAGGCCAGACAAACAGCAGCCCCAGCTTCTGCCCCCGGGCCCCCTCTTGTCACCCTGTGACACTCAGAGCTGGCAGTGCTGCTGCACACAGGGACAGGAGCTCACTGATGTCCCTGCCACGCTACGACAGAAACTGATCGACACAGCATCACATCAAGTCACAGCCTCCCAGAGCACCACCCAAAGCTGCCAAACCACCACCTAAAACTGCCAAAGAAACACCTGCCACTGGAAACCATCACCCAAAGCTGCCAAACCAGCACCTAAAACTGCCAAAGAAACACCTACCACTGGAAACCATCACCCAAAGCTGCCAAACCAGCACCTAAAACTGCCAAAGAAACACCTGCCACTGGAAACCACCACCTACAAGTGCCAAACCACCACCTAAAACTGCCAAAGAAACAACTGCCACTGGAAACCATCACCCAAAGCTGCCAAACCAGCACCTAAAACGGCCAAAGAAACACCTGCCACTGGAAACCATCACCTACAACTGGAAATCACCACCTACAACTGGAAATCACCACCTACAAAGGCCAAACCACCACCTAGAACTGCCAAACCATCATCTACAACTGCAAACCAACACAATTCCAAACCAACAGCTACAACTGCAAACCACCACGTGGAACTGTCAAAACACCTTTGCCCAAGGATGGCTGAAGAACTGGAAGAGCAGAAACCAAACTTTGTCACTAAAACAAGAAGGCAGAGGAACAATAAACCCCAAAGCTGCAATATTTGAGTTAATCACATTTGCATACATCATTAACCACCAAGGGGAGTATGTAAATCATGGAATCAGAGAATCATGGGATGGTTTGCGTTGGAAGGGACCTCAAAGCCCATCCAGTGCCACCCCTGCCATGGGCAGGGACACCTCCCACTGTCCCAGGTTGTTCCAAGCCCCATCCAACCTGGCCTTGAGCACTTCCAGGAAAAAACTCAGGGATATAATTGCTCTCTAAGATAATCTCAATTCTTTGTGCACACAGGCTCAGTGAAATACAAAATGTCATATAGAAAATAAAAAATGTTTTCCAAACCCAGAACTAAACCCATAAGAGCTTTATCAGCAAATCTTCATTCATCTCCTATAGTATTTTGGGACACACTTTATACTGAACATGGGATAAACCCTTGAAATTCCCCAAAAATCATGAAACAGAGGTCATCTTGTCTTAGAAATTTAAAAAACAAATTAATATCCGTGTGGGTGGTTTTTTTATCTATCTCATTCTTTATTTTTTATTTAAATTCTGAAGAAGCCCTCCCATTGAACACTGCCCTTTAATCACTCATCCTACAGTTTCTGTACATACCTGGGTGTATTCATTAACCTTGCAGAGAATAATTATCCACCCAAGTGACATAGTTAAAAAAAAGAGCTGTAAAAACCTTCTCTGCTGAACTTCAAAAGTAACACACACACACACACACACACACAAAAGATAAATAAAGCCTTTATACAAAATACAAGGTCCTAAGGATTTAATGACAGGATTTGGAACCAGGCCAGCGTTAACTGTGACGACATGAAAAGGGAAAATTAATTGGCAACACAAGCATATAGATTAAGAAGGTTAATTAAACCTACATATACAGAATGCTTGGAAAGATAAGTGATTTGAATAACATTTTGGGGGCAAAACCAGGAATCAAACCTGGGATTAAACAGAATTAAAGTTTAACAGCTACCATAATATATGATTCCAGAAATCCCACCTCCAGCTGTCCCAGCCCGATAGAGCTCCATAGTTAACAAGATTTGAGAAACATGGGCTAAAATATACAGGGAGAAGAACAAAACAAGGTTTCTCCTAAGAAACTTTGCATCCAGCAGTATCAGCTCCATTGCATTGACATTTAAGGCACTGAAAGTTTTGCAAAATAGGTGTGGATTCTGCAGCAAGGAGTGGTTTTCTTGGGAGAAAAAGGAGATTTAGGAGTGGTTTTCAAGGGAGGAAAAGAAGATTTAGAAAGATGGCCTTAAGCTTATAAAGACACATCCTGGTCATGATTGGGCACTGCTCAGACTCCCCTTATAACTGGAGGAAACTGGGCTTCAAAACAAAGTTTCTTTTACTCTCCTAAGATACTCTGCATCCAGCAGTATCAGCTCCATTGCACTGACATTTAAGGCACTGAAAGTTTCATGAAATAGGTGTCGATTCTGCAGCAAGGAGTGGTTTTCTTGGGAGGAAAAGGAGATTTGGAGTGGTTTTCTTGGGAGGAAAAGGAGACTTAGGAGCGCCTTTCTTGGGGGGAAAAGGAGATCTAGAAGGATGGCTTTAAGCTTATAAAGACACATCTTGGTCATGATATAAACACTGCACAGACTCCCTTTAGAATTGGAGGAAATTGGGTTTGACTTGGAACCTTTTCACAGCAACACCTGTGGTGACCTGGCCCTGCACAGATAGAGGGATGACCAACCTTCCCAGCAGCCTTCAACAAATTCAACAGGATGGAGAAATTCCAGGACTGTGATGGAGATATTCCTGAACTTGAGCCAACCAAATGCAACGCTCTCAGAGTAGGTTAAAACACTTTTTCATGAACTCCTTCAGACATTTCATCAAGTCTCAATCCATTATTTTTCCTTGAGTCTGCAGGGACATTGGCTGAGCAACGCAAACACAGCCCTGTTTTGTTTTTTGTTTCTGCTAATCAGGTTTACTTTGGAGATGGAAATTAAGAACCTGACGGGCAGAAGGCAAAGGGTTGCAAATAAACACATAAATAAAACATTGTGTGGGGTTTGGAGATTACTTTTATGAGGATTTTTTGTTTAGGAAAATGTTCAGGAGTGGTTGGGCACTGAATAGGTCACAGCCCCAAGGCTGCCAGAGCTGCAGGAATGTTTGGACAATGCTCTCAGGCACATGATGGGATTGTTGGAGGTCTGTGCACATCCAGGAGTCGGATCAATGATCCTGGTGGGTCCTTTCCAGCTGAGGACATTCCATGATTCTAAGATTTCCTCTAGACTGTCCTGCAGTTTTATGGCACACTGCAGGTTTAAGAGCTGTAAACCAGGAACTTGTGCCAAGCTGGGGCAGGACCTCTAAAAGTTCACTTGCACTGGTGATACCAGACAAAACTGTTTCAGTGGGGAACAGGGCACTGATCCTCTGCATATTTTATGCTCCATTTTCAGTCAGGGAGTTATTTAATTGTTCTTGGAAGAGAGCCCTTGAACGTGGGTCATGCCACTGCAACAGGAAATTAGGGAGAAATTAAGATAAATGGATAAATTGAAAGAGGTTCTTTTGGTGAGTAAGAAGAGCAAAATTGGGATTGTTCAGCCTGGGGAAGAGAAGCTTCAGGGTGACCTAACTGTGGCCTTCCAGGACCTGAAGGATCCAAAAAGAAAAATATAGAGAGACTAGTTCCAGGGGATTGAGGGACAGGACAAGGGGCAATAGCTTCCTGCTGAAAGAGGGGAAATTTAGGTGAGATATATGGAAAAAATTCTTCCCTGGGAGGGTGGGGAGGCCCTGGCACAGGGTGCCCAGAGAAGCTGTGGCTGCCCCTGGATCCCTGGCAGTGCCCAAGGCCAGGCTGGATGGGGCTGGGAGCAGCCTGGGACAGTGGGAGGTGTCCCTGCCCATGGAACTGGATGGAACAAAATGGTCTCTAAGGGGCCTTCCAACATCTGAGTCACAGCAGTGGAAAATGGAAAACTGGGCAGCAAAAATATAACAACATAAAAAATATGGAATTAATATGTTTACTATTAATCAGTCTTTCTAGTGACTGTTATTATTTACCACATTTAAGAGTTTTAAATGACCGATTTCAAATTGCCACTCTCAGGGAGCACAATGAAATATCTATAAAAGGAGAAGGAAAAATCAGATAAGGAATTCTCAGGCCGAAAGGGACAAAATATACAGACACTTAAATTTAACTTTACTGTTCTGCACCAAGGCTTCAAACAATTCCACAAGTACTGAGAGCAGACAACTGAAATAAAAATAAAACCTGTTTTGCTCACTTCTCTGAAAAGCAACAGGGAAAGAAAGGGAATTCCTTGGTCTAAACATCCAGGCAGAAGGAAAAAAAGTGGGAAAAAAATCTGAATTTTGCTTGGAATGAATGTGTCTTCCTGTTATTAATGGTTATTTTCCAGCAGAACCTAAGAATTTTTTAATTTCCTTTATTTTCTATGAGTATACTAGACAGCAAACACAATTAACTTAAAAACTATTAGCTAATATATTTGGGGTCTTTTTTTCTGGAGTAAAATCAAAACAATTTCCCACAAAATGGGGCTGTAAGAAAGTACAACCTAGCTTATTTGTCCATTTTATTTGTGCATTTTCATGCAACTGCACTCCAGAAAAAACTATAATAACTATAAGAATATTACCCTAAGGATAATAAAAGCCAAGTGGCTGAAAATCAGTCTGATTATTATAAATGGTTCTAAGACTGTACAGACTCTCTGAGGTCAGTGTTCCTTTTTCTAACCTCCTTTCTCTGATCAGGAAAAGTGGTTTTATGAACTAATCACAGCCGACCTGGGCCATTTTCCTCTGGGAACTGTCAGAGCTGAGCATCCTCTCCCAGCAGAGGAATTGAAAGGATCCTCACCCCAGGAGGGAGGGCAGGGTACAAGGTGAGTTTATTCCAAGATTAGAGAACAAGATAAGTACCCTCAAAATCACTGTGTCCGGGTTCAAAAATGGAAAAGAAAGGTCAGTTTTGCCTTTGAGAAGGTCTTTATAAAGCCTTTATATACATAAAGGATTTATATATTTTTTATATATAATGGATATTTTGTACATAAAGAATGATCAATCTCCCAAACAGTGCAGCAGCCCAAAATCCTTGTCATGGAATCAGGGAATGGTGTGGGTTGGAAGGGATCTTAAAGTCCATCTCGTTCCACCCCTGCCATGGCAGGGACACCTCCCACTGTCCCAGGCTGCTCCCAGCCCCATCCAGCCTGGCCTTGGGCACTGCCAGGGATCCAGGGGCAGCCACAGCTTCTCTGGGCACCCTGTGCCAGGGCCTGCCCACCCTCCCAGGGAACAATTCCTGCCAAATATCCCATCTGACCCTGCCCTCTGGCACTGGGAAGCCATTCCCTGTGTCCTGGCACCCCAGCCCCTTGGAAATTGTCTCTCTCCATGTTTCCTATCAGCCCTTCAGGCCCTGCAAGGCCACAGTGAGGTCACCCCAGAGCTTCTCCTCTCCAGGCTGAACACCCCCAGCTCTCCCAGCCTTCCCTCCCAGCAGAGCTGCTCCATCCCTCTGAGCATCCTGGAGCCTCCCCTGGGCTCTCCCCAGCAGCTCCAGGTGCTCCCTGTGCTGGGCCCCAGAGCTGGGCACTCTTCATTTCTGGCATCATCACCAATCCAGTGAAATCCTAAGACCTGACTCTCAGCTTTCTTTCTTAAGTCAGGTAATTCATAATCTCAGATCATCTGGCAATGTGGGATGAGTTGAAAAACAACCCCTCTCCCAAACCAGGCAGAATTTTCTACCTGCCTGTCGATCTCCGACCGCATCATAAACTCACAAAACCTGGAAGTGCCCCTGTGCTGACCTTGAACACTGAAGTGTGGATTTGGGAAAACCTCACTCTCAGAATTTTAATTTTTTAGCAAAGGTGAATTTGACGCCCAACTTCCCCATTATTCCTTTCCCAAATGACCTATTCCAGAACAATTTTCTTAAGAAATGTGACCTCCTGCTCTTTGCAGGCCTCCAGGCTCTGAACACGTTTGCAGCTGCAACACCAGGATGTGTCTGAGAGCTCAAGAGCAGCACGCTCCCTCTGAGCACAGCAGCACTTCAGCAGCTTTAGACAAGCCCAGGAGCTGCTCTGCTTCATCCCAGGTATCATTAATACACCTCAGGCAGATCACAGCATCCTCAAGGCCAACTTTGAGTAGAAAACATTCCTTTTACACAGCAGAAATCTCATTCAGTTACATTTTCTGCCTCATGCTCCCTGGCCCTTCAGGACAACAGTGTTTGCTGTCTTGTTTTCACATAGCCTTTTGCAGCACTTGAATGAATTTAATGATGCTTAAAACTTTTATCTTTCCCTCCAATCTTGCTGAAAATGCCCCTGTGGCTCTCCCTGATGGTTTTTAAGCACCTGTAGCCCAAATTGAGGAGGAGACCAGAATTACACAAAGGAAGAGCTGAAGATGCAAACGCAGAGAACAGCTCAGGAGGGGCAGGTGGGACACTGAACCCTCTCCTCATACTGCTAAATCACTGCTACCCTCAAATTAATTCCTGATTATAGTTCAGAAAGTGGCATTTTATACTCAAGTCTCCTGATTAATTTTGTTTTCCTCATATTCCCACTGCCTTCAACATTTTGGAATGCCAACCTCCACCAACGGCATCTTGTCTTCTCATCCATCTGGCCTGGCAGCACTGGGAGCAGGGCTGAGATCTTGGAAGAATTACTACCCAGAAAAACCTTTTTCCATTAACTTCAGGATTCACCTCCAGTCCTGCACTAAAACATAAATCAGTGCTGACAAAATTTAATTGAAACTTCTTCTTTCTGGGCCTGTGTTCAACACATTTTTCATTGCTCATTTGCTCTACAAACAAACTTCTAAAACCAGCAGGTTTTATGGCTTGGTAAAACATTGCTGGTTATGTCCTACTCAAGTGCTTACCTATTCTCCCAAAATATTTTACCTCAATAGCCTGCTAATAAAGGAGAATATTTTTTTTTTCCTTTTGAGATTTTTCAGCTGAAAAGTTTTTGTAGAACCTCAGATGAAGCAGCTGAGCTGCAGCTCTATGTTTAAGACAGGCCTGGCATTCAGTATTAGCAATTTTTAATCGATATTTAATTAATGAAGTGGATGCAGATACACAAACATAATTTCTAGCTGGCTTCAGTGCATTTCCAATTTATATGAACGGGGCCATGTAGTGCTAATGAAAAGTGAGTTAACAAAAGTAATAAAAATCCCTGAAATTACCTTTATAACTCCTTCCCCGGGCCTCATATCTGTGTAGATCTTGACATTGTATGAAATGTTGGAGAAGGTTGGGGTATTATCATTTGCATCAAGCACCACAATGTTGACAGTCACTGGGACACTCTCCTGGACTCCATCAGAGGCTGTCATCTTCAGAGGGGGAAAAAAGAAGCAGCAGAAGAACACATTTTAATGGTGTGTTCTCAGTACAGTTCCAAGGGAAATACAATTCCAACAAGAGAAAATACAGCCTGACAACCAGAAACCAGCATTTTGTTTCTCTCTGGTTTTGCAGTTACAGGAGGATTCAGCAGAGTTTGAGCCTGCACATTCAACACTCAGGGCAGAAACAAAGAAAACACATCCAAACCTTTCAGATGTAGAAGTAAGAGGGAATAAGTTGGAATTTCCCAGGGCTGGGGCCAGCATAGGAGCTGTTGAGTCCATGGAGTCTCACCGGGCATGGGCACACCCAGGAGCTCCTCTTCCTCTGTTAAACCTCACTGACAGCATTTTGAGGTGGGACTTACAGAGCTGGAGGCCCTTCTTCTTCCACAGGGGAAATCTGAGCTCTCCTTTCCAGTGCCAAGCAGGGAGGCACAGACTGGGAAGCCCTGCAGGGGAACTGGGTTTGCCCACAGCCCATTTCCAAACTGCTGGGGGGCTCTTAAGAGGTTTACTCACAGTCTGAGGGATTACCAAATCCATTTAAGCTCTTTGTTTTCTCTCTTATTTTTTTAAATACTTCTGGCTGTGGTTTCTATCAGCCTATTTTTTTTTTTATTTGGCACTGAAATAAAACAAAAAGATCAAGGCAAGGGTCATGTTCCTGGCTCAAGGGATGGAAAAAGAAAAGTAAAAAGAAAAGAGAGGCCATGCCAGGAATAAAAAAGAAGGGTCAGACCCTGCCAAGGGATGAGGAGCAGGGGATGATCCTGGGGCCACGGAGAAGGTCCTGGCAGGGGGATCTAAAATGCTGCTCTCAAACCAACTCCCCTGCTCATTCTTCACTGCTCTCCTCCTTCTGGGCCATTGCAAGACTTCCAAGAGTGCTGGGATCGATCCTTTCCCTCCCCTTGCTCCGAGCAGTGCCTGCAGGGCCTTTCCAGGGGCATTTCACTTACAGAGAAGGTGTAGAGCTGCTGGACCTCCCTGTCCACGGGCTGCAGCAGGGTGAGGTAGCGGGTGATGCCACTCTGAGTCACAGTGAAAAACGTGGTGTAGTCGTTCAGGAAGAGGTGCAGCTGTGGATCCTTGGTCTTCCAACAACATTAAGGGAAAAAAAGAGTGGTTTATTATAAATTCATGTAGACACTATGTCTCCAATTACTTGCTGCAAGTGCTGGTTTTAGTTGAAACCTAAATAAGCAAAAATAGCCACAAATACTGTGATTAAAATTCTACAAAACTGTAAAAACAAAAGGTAAAAAACTCACTGCTGGCCTAAAAATCTAATCTTCTTGATGAAAAACGTACTAAAAAACCACCAGAGTAAGAAAATCCAATTGCAAACAAATATCTGCATTAGTTTTAAATAAATGCTTTTTTTCCTCCCATTAAACAGTAATTTTTAAGCCAAACACAACTCAATATAAGAAACCAGATTCAAGCATTTCTCTTCAAGTGTATTAAAAGCAAAACTAAGCTGAACTTGATGAACAGAGCAATAAAACAGTTGGGTTGGTGCAATGAAAGAGGAGAATGATGTGTGGTGAAGGGAATCACGAAATTGAGGCAGCTCGGGGGTTTTCTTTAGGTCTCAGAGACAATCAAATTGCATTGATGCAGAATTAGGAATCTCTCAGTCGAGTGGGGAAAATAATCATAAATGAACTGAACAGTAACATTTAAAGGTAAATAGAAGGAAAAAAAAATTGTAAATTTACTCATGGCTTCATGAGGACTTGAGTCCCTCACTTCCATCCCTTTCAAGGTGTTTTTGAGTTATTGAACTCATCAGATTCTACATGAGTTAAATTTTCAAACAAACTACATCACCTTTTGCTGCCCAGAGTATTCCAGCATTGTTCTGTGTCCTTGTACATGATCTGGTCAATTTAACCTGACTGCATGTGCTGCTCTCACTCATGAGTCACAGAGTTTGTGTTGTTAGGGGAATGCAAATTCCAGGAAAATGCAGAAGGCTGGGAGACAAGTCCTACAAAAACCGGTTTAAACTGTCCCAAGTACTGTGGAGGTGAGGAATCAGAGGATTGGTATCACAAATAACAGAAAACCCAGTATTTCACCAGCTGCTTTCCATCATCCTCCTACCAAACCCACTCCTACAGAGGGGGATACAGGGAGAAACAGATGAATTCAGCAAATAATCCCAGAAACAGCATTACTTCTTTGAATGTTTTCTGAATCCAAAGCTCTTCCAGAAGGTTCACTCCTACCTTGCCATTAGTGCCATTCCTGTAGGATTGAACCCCATGGGGGCACTGGACAGGTCCCCAACCCCCAGAGCACTCGAGCCAACCCTGACAGGCACCAAGCGGCACCAGGACAGAGCAGAGCAACACCAGACAAAGAGAAACTGCTTTTAGCGAGCCAAAATAAAGCCCAAACAGCTTTGGAAAGCAAAGATTACACCATTTAAATGAGAAAACATTTCAGCAATCCATGGGAAAGAAATATCCAAGTGTTCCACACGAGTGGATCCTCACTGCCTAAAGCTCTGCTGCAACTGCTGCTCCCAGGAAAATTAAAATTCATTTTACAGCCAGCAGTGCAAATGGCAAACTCTTCATTCCATGAAAACTGATGGAAGGTAACTGCCAATAATTGTTCACTTGGTAGACATTATAAAGTAATTCAAAAATTTAATTTACAAAGCCCCTGTTAGTTGTTGCAGTTCTTGCTTGTCATGTCATTTTGAACACTAATAAACAGCATTATTTTCCTAATATGTTCCTGAGAAAAAGCAATGATGGAGATCCCATATCCTCCTGGAGTAATGTGTCCCATTCCTTTGCTATCCTTGTATTAGAAACGTTCTGCAATGTGGAAGTGAAATTGCCTTTACAGCAATCAATGCTTATTTTACCCCCTCCCATGCATCTCAGGCCCACAGAGCAATTTATTCCTTTAATCTGGAAAAGCATTATGATGCTTTAACATTATTATCATGGATCTTGGACATTATTATCCCATTTTATGCTGCCTGAAAAGTCAGCTCAGCCTAACTGAACATTTCATGTGGGAGAATACAACTGTGAGAAAAAACCCAGCTACCTTACCAACACAATGTCCAATACTTTAGTGTTTTAAACCATTTTATTTTGTGTCTTGGACTTCAGCATTGTGATTTCTGGTGACATTACTGGGTCATGTAGATGAGGCTGGTCTCTGGTAAATTGTTAAAAACGCAATTTTAAGCAGAAAATTATCAAAATCCACACAAAAGAGTTCGCATGCAACCTGCAAGGGCCATTTCAAGCACACAGTTCAAGCCTGAGATATTCTTCAAATTTAAAAAGCACTTTTGTAATACTCAGAATATCTTTGAAGACTTAGAACTATTTAATGAACATTAAGCAGTCACAATGTGTGACTTTATCCCTTAAATTTGGGTCCAATGTGTTTAAAGAGCTCTTTGCAGGCTTCACAAACCGAGGGACAGTGCCAGCCCCAAATACCATCACGGCAGAGAGAAATGGAGGAGGGAAGGGGGAAACAAAGAAAGAAACCACACAATTAGGACAAGGAAAGGTGTTTTGCACACACAGCACCCAATACCTACAGGGACGGCACCTGGTGGGACCTACAAAAGAAAACACAAAATGAACACAAGTGAGGAAACACAAACCTGGGAATGAGGGACAACACCAGAGCACAACATTCAGGGAATTCATGGTTACAGAAAAAAAAAAAAATTAAAAAAAAATCAACAAAATGAGACACACAAGTGAAAAGTCCACAGAAGAGAGTTGTTTTGTTGGAGAGATGTTTTCAGCATCTGCCCTCCTCATTTCTGGGTGAAATGGGAAAATCGTTCCCACTTTCACCTGGAAAATCTGAGATCCAGAGCTTTGCAGAGGCAAAGCAGGGGAGATTCTGTCTCCAGACAAGAGAGATGTGGAGCTGCTGGAGAGAGTCCAGAGGAGGCCACGGAGCTGCTCCAGGGCTGGAGCCCCTCTGGAGCCAGGCTGGGAGAGCTGGGGGTGCTCACCTGGAGCAGGGAAGGCTCCAGGGAGAGCTCAGAGCCCCTGCCAGTGCCTAAAGGGGCTCCAGGAGAGCTGGAGAGGGACTGGGGACAAGGGCTGGAGGGACAGGACACAGGGAATGGCTTCCCAGTGCCAGAGGGCAGGATCAGATGGGATATCAGGGAGAAATTCTTCCCTGTGAGGGTCAGAAGGCAGAAACCAGGAGATATTCATCCTAAAATAAATAAGGAAGACATACAAAGCTACAGGAGCAATTCAATGTCAGTATTTTTGTTTTTTCCTTATGTGTAAATATAAAAAAAAAAATCAAAAATCCCAAACCCTATCTTTATAAACCCTAAAGGAAGAGAAGCAGCCTTTTGTCTTTGTCTTTCCCTTCTGTTTGTTTCAATAATGATATTAATGGGCTGTTTCATTTGGGAAGAATATTTTCTGAGTGATTAGAGCTGTTGGAGTGCCACAGAAGGGCTGAGCAGGGACAGCAGAACTGTCCCCTTGAGAGAGCACTGGCTGCAAAGCAAGTTCAGACAACAACTGTGAGGGATAGAAGCAATCAGGCAAATATCAGAGAAAAATGTTCCAGTATTTAAAATGCTTCAGTTCTGCTGGTTTAAAACAAAATTTTAAAAATCTATTCTTTTTCCTTATCTGGATATATAATTGAAAATTCATAACCTGCCCTTGCAGCTACAGTAAAACTTATTTTATCCATTATTTGCTCCGTCTGCTCAAGTTGTTACCAAGACGTCCTTAAGCAAAATTCTTCCAAATTCCACACAAGTCCTCTGAACAAAAAGATCCCAGAATCACAGAATGCCCTGAGTTGGAAGGGACCCACACAACTCCCTGTCCTGCACAGGATAACCCAGGAATCCCAAGGCCAGGCTGGACGGGGCTTGGAGCAGCCTGGGACAGTGGGAGGTGTCCCTGCCCACGGCAGGGGTGGCACTGGGTGGGCTTTAAGGTCCCTTCCACCCAGCCCACTCCATAATTTATAGACAAAACAGCTTTATCAGCAACCCTAACCACTGGATAAATTAATTCTCTCCCACAGAAGCCAAAGAATAAGGAAAAAAGTGGCTTGGGAAGCCTTATGTAAAGAGCTCTCAGCTCACACTGTTTAAGTTCCTCATCTCATCTCTGGTTTACTCAGGTCTTAAGGTACCCGTGTGGCTTAATTTAATTTATGCCATTAAAACAGACCACTTAATTATATCAGCACTTGGCAGTGCTGCTCTAGTGAAAGGTCTGTTTGCAATGTCACATCTATAAATTAATTTCTGCAAGGTTTATAGCAGGGCTCTGTTATAATTCCCACAGGGTTTAAATTTAGAATGGGTTTTGTTCCCTTTTTTCCTTCAGACACACAGTTGAGATGACCACTTTCTTCCTGCATTTACCTGAGGACAGAAAGGCATTTTACTTTTTCAATTAGCAGGCAGAAGACACTGTGATTAACCAGTGTCACCAGTGGGAACTGAGATGCAACAGCACAGAGAGGATTTATGTCAGTGTCTCATCAGCAATCCTTAAATTTAAATATATTCCTAAGTACATGAATTTACGGAGGCACAGTGAGAGCAGCAGGACGCTGAGAGCTGCAGAAGTCAATGAGCATTACGTGTGCTGACAAACCCACCCTGAGATCCCAGCCAGGCCCACAGGAGGCACCTGAAATTTTAGGGTTTGGCCATTTTATGTGGGAGTTCTGTGCCATGGCTCCACTCCCAGGTGGAATCCTGGGAATTCTGCCTCTGCTGGAAAGCTCCTGCCGACAACAGAGTCTCTGGCACATGTATTAATACACAGGCACTTCAGTCTGGTTCTCTGCTCCCTCACATCTGCTACACCTGCATCGTGCCATGGCTTTGGGAAGGGCTGTGCATGAGCCAGGTGGTGCCAAAGGAACAGGAAATAACCCGGAGCATTTCCACCCACGGATGAGGCTGATCCCCTCTGGCTGCAGGCAGATCTCTGTGTGTCAGAGAATCCCAGGATGGTTTGGGTTGGAAGGGACCTTCAAGCCCATCCAGTGCCCCCCCTGCCATGGCAGGGACACCTCCCACTGTCCCAGGCTGCTCCCAGCCCCATCCAGCCTGGCCTTGGACACTGCCAGGGATCCAGGGGCAGCCACAGCTTCTCTGGGCACCCTGTGCCAGGGCCTGCCCACCCTCCCAGGGAACAATTCCTGCCCAATATCCCATCTGACCCTGCCCTCTGGCACTGGGAAGCCATTCCCCCTTGTATCACTGCACACTCTTGGGAAAAGCCCCTCTGCATGTATTTAAATGCTAATCCACCTGAATTTCTTTATCTGTCCCAGTGACAGCAGAACTCCACAACAAGAATAAAGCCCCAAAACAGATTTTTGGCAGTTATTCATCATGGCACACTGAAATATTCTCCTTTTTCAATAATAAACAAAATAATTCACTTTTGGCTCTGCCTCATTTTGTATCGTATGGATGAAGTAGAATTTTACTAACTTCACTAAACTCCTGTTCTTCATCATCCAATGAAAATTAAAACATGAGGTAAAACAACCTTATGCTCACTAGGAAAAACATTTGGGCTCTTGAACTGCCATATCCATGTGATATTCTTTCCTGTGTAGATGAAATTCCAAGTCTGTTTGTACTGAGACACAGAAACATGTAGCAACTTCTAACAAGCTGCCTGAAGCAGCTCAAGAATGATAAATTTGTTTTTTATAATATTTTCTGATGCAGATTATTTAAGTTATGGTCATGCTCCCAATTAAGTATCTTCTGCAGATTGGACAGATTTTTATCGTTATTAGCGATGCAATTAAAATGACAAATATTTGAGCCACAAGTTTGTTGGAATTTCTAGTGCAGGCAAACACAAGTTTATTAATGAGCTGCCCTATCCAAGATCCAAAGACTGGGAGGAATTCAAGAGGAGGCACAACAATAAAATGTGGAGCCCAATGGTCAAATGATGAAACTCAGAGCACCCCTCAAAACTGCAGGTATTGAACTTGTACTGACAAAATGAGTAACAGAAAGGACTTTTGGTGGGGAACATGAATCCCAGGATTTCATTACAAACCCAGTGAAGTAAAAGAACAAGCTGCTTTTCTATGCAGAAGTTCCCTAAATTAAATATTTGTATTTTGAGAGCATGTAAATATTATGTGTGATACTTTCTACATGATTCAATCAGAGTCAGCCCAAATTCAGGATCGAACAGTTCCAAGTGATCTTAATTTTCTGTCTTGGATATGATCTAATATGTATCACATGAAGAACCCTCAATTATCCAATCTGCCTTTGACAGCTCGTGGGCAGAGCTGTGTAAGTGCCAGGAAAAGGTTAATCCAGCACTATTAACTCCAGCCTGAAAACCCTCTGGAGGTTAATGAATTCCCAAGCCTTTCTGTCATCCCTTGAGTGTAACAATATCATCCATCAGAAATGGGAAAGAGTCCCAAAAAGCAGCAGTATAAAAAAACTGCCACTACATTGGAGTGTCTGAACTAGGACGTGGAATTTTATTTTGTTTAAAACAATTTGAATTATTCCAAGCTCTGTGGATTCAGCCCTGCCCTCACCAGCAGTGCTGGGTGGGTTCTCTGACCACTCTGGGCTTTGTATCACAGGGACACCTCCCACTATCCCAGGTTGCTCCAAGCCCCACCCAACCTGGCCTTGGACACTCCCAGGGATGGGGAAGCCACAATCTCAGTGTTGTATTTATAAAAATGATGCCTGGACACCTTGACTAAGCAACATCCAAGATCCCAACCGTTTGATCAACCAAGAAACTGCTTTGGTTTTAACAAAACTGAACCTGAGTGTTTCCCAAGCAATCCAGATCCTCAGTATTTCCTGCTGATTCCTGCCCCGTGCCCTCACTCCGTACCTTTTATGCAGCCCCCACAAAAGCCACATCCAACAGCCATTTCCACAAGTCTTCCAATCACTGATTTCTATCAATGCCCATAAATTGAGGGGGATACTTTAATGGATAGGGATCCTCTGCAGGAATTTGGGCTTTGAAAAGCTCCTTGGGACAATAAATCACTGTAATGCAGGATGTTTCAGTGACAATGGTCTCTCATGTTTCTTGAAGATCATGAGTTTGCCTAAAGTGAAGCCTTGAAAAGCAGATTTTTTCAGACTCTCAGGCTAAGAACTTTATTAAAGAGATACCATAACTATTACTACAAACCCTGTGTCTGTAGCTTGGCTTTCCTTCTGTAGCTGAAGTAACAACAGATACCAAAAAGAGCAAGGGGAACAACTGGAGAGACAACAGCAATTTGAGGGAAAAGAAACATTATCCAAAAATCCATAATGACCATGGTGAGATCAGAAGAAACTTTAGCCCTGGAGCTGTTGTACTGTTCCTGCTTGGTTGCTATTCCTCTGGAGATGCCTGATTTTCACTATGAGTAATGTTACATCAAAATCTGAGCAGAGCAAAGAATGCAATGAACTTTTAGCTGCCTCCTGTCCTTTCATTCCTCCTCCTTTTGGTTCAAACAAGGATTTCCTTTCACTCTGAGCTCCCCTCTCCCTATCCCCCACAGCATGGGGCAGGCTCATCCCTGTCACAAAATGCATTTTTATTCCTTTCTGCACTGAGCATTCAACACCTTGAACAGAACTCAATCTTGAAGAGTGATGAGTAAAACACAGAGGAGTTTTACAGTTCATAGAAAATCCACTTCAAATCCAAAAAAACAAACAGGAAATCATAACAATATCGAGATTTTTTTTTTAATTAATTGATCTGAATAGTTTTGTCTCAATGAAAACAACGAAAAAAGAAAGGGCCCTGAAAACAATAAAAATGCAAACACTGTGAAAAACCAAACTGTACCTCTTCCACGTCGTTGTCCAGCACCACGACCTGCAGGGGGGAGGTCAGGTTCCGCGTGTCCGAGATGGTTGTTCCCACCGGGGACGATTCCAGGATGAAGCCCTCGTAGGTAGACCTTGTGAAATAAGGCTTCTGGTTGTTCTCATCCAGGACCTCGATGTGCAGGTTGGCAAAGGCAGGGAGAGGGTGTCCATTGTCTTGCTCAGCCTGAAAAAGCAGCTCATTTGTCAAAGGTTCCCAGCCAAGGACACCTACAAACCCCAATTAACTGGGGATGGTTCTAAATGAGAGTCCTACTCCACTCATAAAAAAGGGAAACACTCCACAGATCCCCCTATTACAAAACTCAACATCATGAAAAAGAGAAACACCAAAGTCAAAATTAGCTAGGAGGGAAGAACAGGAACACTTTCCATCACAGCAACATTTACACAGCCACAAGAAACCCAAACCTTGGGTAAACACAGCTCCTTAAACTCTCAGGATGGAGAGTGTAGGGAAAATCTCCGAAGGATGAAAGAAAACTGGGAATGCTGATTGTACAACAGAACCCACAGCAGCAGCAAGAGAGTTAAACCCAAAGATGACAACGGCACACACAGACACAGTTCCTCCCTCTCCCCCCAAATCTGCCTCTTCAGTGTTACACCAGTGGGATTTTCATTTGGATTTTGCCTGTTTTTGAATCCCAGAATGGTTTGAGTTGGAAGGGACCTTAAAGCCCATCCACTGCCACCCCTGCCATGGGCAGGGACACCTCCCACTGTCCCAGGCTGCTCCCAGCCCTGTCCAACCTGGCCTTGGGCACTGCCAGGGATCCAGGGGCAGCCACAGCTTCTCTGGGCACCCTGTTCCCAAGGAAGTTGTGGATGTGTGTCCAGCAAAATTCTTTGCTTCCATGAATAACCCCCACATCTCAATGGCAACTCTGCACCTCCCAGGAGTTACTCCTTGATATTTTTCACCTGATTGATTCTTATTCTCAAGCTTCCTAAGCAGAAAAGCACTAATTGCCCATTCCAGGGTGCTAATCCAAAATAAACCCATGATCCTGCTTTCTTTTCTTTTAACTTCCCAGCAAACAACCAATTAAAGCAAATAAACAAGCGAGTTAGGAGACAAAAGTAATTTGTTCTCCAGTTTATAAAGAGCAACCAGGTTTAATTATAGTCCTACACATGACACTGTAGCAATACAACAGTAGAACATCCAAAGAGTTTCCTACACTTATGGTCAAAATTTGTATTCCCAAAATCTGGATGCACACAGACCCCTGGACCACAAGATAGAACAGGACTTAAATTACTTAAATTAACAGGACTTTCTGTTTGCAGAGGTTATACTTCTAATCTGGTATTTTCCCCCATTTCAAACCAGATAATTCCACATTTTTCAAATCAAGCATCCAAGGAACCTTCCTCTGGAAACGTCATTTTGATTTAATCAACTAATTGTTTCAAATTTCTTATTTAAACACTCTTTTTTGGTCTGAAAAATGTTAACTCTATTTATCAAGTAGCAATAGTATGTTGGTAATGATAAAAACTTCCTTTCAAATAAAAAGAAGTATAAATATAAAAATTGTTTTTTTATTCAAAGGAGGTGATGGCACCTTAAGTAATTCACAAAGAAACTCATTCAAAACACTCAATTGTAGGGAAAAACGGATTTTTCTCCTTAAAATACATTTGGACTACTCTTGAACAGGAGAAAATGCAGCAGGTTCCAGTCCAGTCCTGTTGATGCCCCCCTGAATGAAAATAAATTTCATGTCTCAAGAGCAACATCACCAAAATTACCTGGAAGTACTTTGGCTGTGGACCCAACACGGTGAAACTCCAAAAATGCCCTGAGATGGAATTCTTGCCTAACTTAAGATACTGACAGCTTGAAAAAAATCTCAGGAAAAGGTCTGCTCCTCAAGCAACATGCACTGATGTGACTCTATTTGATAAGCAGATGTATCTTGGAATCACAGAATCCCAGGATCCCTGAGGCTGGAGAAGCCTCCCAGCCCATGGAGCCCAAGCTGTGCCCATCCCCACCCTGTCCCCAGCCCAGAGCCCTGAGTGCCACGGCCAGGCCTTCCTTGGGCACCTCCAGGGATGGGCACTGCAAAGCTCCCTGGGCAGCCCCTGCCAAGGCCTGAGCAGCCTTTCCATGGAGAAATTCCTGCTGCTGTCCAAGCTGAGGCTCCCCTGGCCCAGCCTGAGGCCGTTTGCCCTTGTCCTGTCCCTGTTCCCTGGGAGCAGAGCCCTTTTTCCCCCCTGGCTGCCCCTCCTGGCAGGAGCTGTGCAGAGCCAGCAGGGCCCCCTGAGCCTCCTTTGCTCCAGGCTGAGCCCCTTTCCCAGCTCCCTCAGCCGCTCCTCACAGCAATTACAATGGTTGAGCATCATTAAAAGCACTTTTCTTTTTATCTTTCAAGTAAAACAGGTCTCTTCACCACCCAAAGTTTACATACAACCCCTGTGAGTTACTTTATAACCACCTTTAATGTACCTTGTTATAAAGAGATCCTAAAAAAAAGAAAATGCAAACAACAGAGCGTCTCAATCTTCTGAACAGCTTGAAATGACACAATAATGGCCTTGCTTTAAAGGCCAGGTGAGCCCAGAGCTCATTCTGGGATAAAAGCAGGAATATTCACCCAGGAAGGTGTTTGCAGTGTTGGCTGAAGTGCTTGGAATTACACAGGGCAAACACAAAGAGAGTTGTTTGCTCACAAAATTTGACTGCAAATTTGAGGCCCTGGAGACCAAAATGACAAAGCAAAGGAGTCCTTCTCCAGTGAGTGCTTCGGCTCAAAATCACTCCAGCTTTCCTTTGTGTTCCCCGGGCTGGGGATACATGGTCAAAATGACCCAAAATGGTTGGGTCAAAATGATAATTAAATGATTTTTTTGTTTCCAAAGGTACGCATATTTAAGGAAAAAAAAGCAAGCTTTGAGAACAGCCACTTCTTTTTTCCTTTTGTTTGAAGCAAAGAATTTCAAATTACAATGTGAGGGATTGATTTGGTTTCATGCTACATAAAATTAGTCCTAGAAGTAATATTTGACTATGAGCAGAGTTCAATATAGACCTTCATAATGCTCCAAAAATATAAAAAAACCTGTAATATTGTCAATTTTTGCTACAGTGCCTTATTCCTTAACTTTTTCTTGGGGCTTCTCTTTGTGTAGGGCTTTTTTTTTTTTTTCATTATTATTTTTGTTTTGTGATGGTTTGGAGTTTCTTTTTCTGTTATTTTTTCATTTGCTGGTTTTGTTGTGTTTTTTTTTTAAAGATGAAGTGAAGTTGTTCCAGACATTGAGTGCTCTTACTGAAAACAGTTTTTCCTCATATTGATCTGTTAAACACTTGCTTGGGCTTGCTGGCTACAGGTTAAGCGCCTTTGCTTCCTAGGACATATTTCAGAGAAAAAACAATAAACAATTCACATTTCCTTCATCAAGAAAGCCACTGGTATCTAAGCCACAAAGCATGTGGGTTCCAGTCCTTCAGAGAACATGTTTTAGTGTAAAACAATGAGAAATCTCTCAAATCACCCCAAGGATGTGACCTTCACACTGCTACCAAGCCACAAAAAACCTCAGCACAGAATTTTTTCTGGTATAACTTAGTAGTTAAGAGCAACTAAGGGGGAAAAAAAAGATTAAATAACGCGAAATATGTTAATTCTGATATATATTTAGCTGGTTTTATTATGTCATCTGTGCTGAAGATGCACACACAGCTTGTAGAATGCTTCTATTTGTAGTGTCCGTAATTTTATCCTTGTGGAAGATGATTAGAGATGACAGGAGACCAGTTCTATGAGGGATGCAAAGGGTGAAGAGCAAAGTGGGAATTAACAGAACCAACAGGAAGCAGCAGATGAAACAGCCCCCCAAAAGAAATGAGAAATGAAAGCAAAACAAAAAGCTCCTTCATAGAACCACAGAGTATTCCAAGCTGGAAAGGACCCAGAGGGATCACTGAGTCCAACTCCAGGCCATCAGCACTGTCCAGAGCTGGAATCTTCTCCAGCCAGTTCCCAGCATCACCTCTCACTGCACAAAGCAGCAGGACTTGTCTTAGAGAAACACCTAAAAAAAGGCAAAATAGGGTTTCCTTGGATAAAACTCAGAGTTCCTGTTTCTCCATGGAATCATGGAATGCACTTCAGCAAAACTCTGTCCAAAAAATCTGCCCTAAGGCACAAGAAAACCGAATTGCTTTATCTAAGACACTTCCATGTTGCTCCTTTTCCACAGAACAACAAAGTTACCTCCCTGGAGTACTGTAACAGGGTAATTAGAAATAAATGTTAAAACCCCACCAAATGGGGGGTTTGTCTTCATTACAGATGTTTGGTTTGATAAAAATAGGATGTTCCATCGCTGCAAGCAAAAACAAACCCGCAAAAAAAAACCCACAAAACCCAAACAAAATGAAACCAAGAAAACCCCCAAACAAAAAAACGATAAAAAACCCCCAAAGCCCCCAAAAAACTTCTCTCTTCCCTCCAATCCCAACAGGAGGATGAGAAAGTGGAGCTGAGGGGAGAGTGGTGCATGGGGATAAACGTGAACTTCACACATCCTAACAAAAGTTGGGATGTAAGGATTTATTCCTGGTGAGCGGCTACACACAAATCCGTGTGGAAGTGTAGCAGGGAGAGCTGCAAACTGAGCTCCAAGAAAGCCTCAGAGACTTAAGGAAAGCAAAAGTAGGTGGCAGGGGTGGAACAAGGTTCTGTGATCTATTATTTAAATCGATGCAATTAAAAGCAGGAGCAGCCAGCAGGGATGGAGAGAGGGAAGGTCAGGCTGACAAAGTGGCTTCTTTGAACTGGGAGATTTTCAGTAGGATTGAACTGGGAGTTCAGGGTGGAAATAGGGACATCATTTATCCAGATTTAGGCCAAACTTCAGGATTGTGGATTCATTCCCAAGGTCAGAACGTACAGCCCAAGGAAAGAACCACTGGGATGGATTAAAACTTGGCTTAAGGACAAGGAGCCCAGAATATCTTTAGAACACAGAAGAAATGTGACTTTCCTGTCAGTGACTTTCCTGTCAGTGAAGCTTGGGATGTGGCAGGGAAATTCAATTGGCACATAATGAGTCTAGACACTGGGCTTCAAAATACCCCAAAACATCCATTTTTTGGCCATGTGTAAAGGGTGATCAGCAAGACTCACAATGCTGCGGGGCAGTGATCAGTAATTACAGATTCCTTTCCAAATAATACAACTCTTTCTTCTTCCCTTCAAGAAAACACCACCTAGGAAGTCATTAGGCCAAGTTTTAAGTGATGGATGTTAAGTTTTACATGGAAAAATAGTTTTTTTATTGCAGAAAGGAAATTTCTGTTATTAAGAGACATTACAGAACATACCAAATATTGATTTTAATAATTTCATTGCTCTGACACACAACTGAGGGTGTTACTTATATGAAGAAACATTTTGGTGATGTAAAGGAAAAGTTTGGGTTTCCTGCACCTTTTTTTCCTTGCTCACAAAGACAAAACCTGTCCCTGCACTCAGATTTTCAATTCTACATCAAATCCCACCACACACAAGGAAGAAAAAAAGGCTGTCTCAAAGAGAATTAATTGAATACTGAGTTCACCTCGGGGCTGAACATTTGAAAAGCTAATTTAAAAAACCACTTACTGTACTTAGTACCTACAGGAGATGCACAACCAAGCCAATGAGTTGGAAAATTTCAGCCTTGACAGGAAGTGGATTGAGGAACTGTTTAATGAAAATAAACTTCTTCCATTCTTTTCCTAATCTATCACCATGACTACAACCCCCAAAATTTAGAGGAGCAAAGAATAAGCACAAATTCTCTGAAATGCAAGAAAATGTATTTGTTAAGATAAATGAGAAGAGGGAAAAGTTGGAGGTACCCCAAAGGGATGCAAAGGTCAACAGAAAGCCAAGGCCAAGAAACCAAAATAGGATGCCAACAGTTGAAGGCTGAAATTCTGGCAAAAAAATCAGCCAAACACTGCAAATATGAAGTTTCTAAAGGGGTGAAAACAAAGCAAAAATAAATTAGATAACTCAGGACTTTTTAAGTCTGAAACCCACGGAGCATTTCTCTAAATCCAAGAACTTCCAGTCCAGTGAGCCTCAACTGAAGGATGTCCCCTCATTGCCTGCTAGAATTGTGTTGTCTGAAATTCAGAATAAAACAGTCACAGGATCACAGAATCATCAAGGTTGGGAGAGACTTTCAAGGCCATTGAGTCCAACTGTCCTCCCAGCACCAGCATCATCACCCCTAAACAATGTCCCCAAGGGCCACATCCTGATGCCTCTTGAACACTTTGAGAGATGGTGACTCTAACACTGCCTTGGGCAACTTATTGCAACCCCTGGCCAACTTATTCCAGTGCCTGACCACTCTTCCAGGGAAGAAAACGTTTTTCTGGTATCTAATCTGAACCTCCCCTGGTGAACTTGGTAAGAAGAACTGAAACAGACCAGAGCAAAAATTTTAAAATCGTTGCCAGCAGCTGCAGCCAAAGACAGGAGCCTAGAGAAAAAAACAAGCAGCTCAGATTTCCCTGGATTCCTCACTGTAGTAATAAATTTGTGTTCCATGAGCCAGCCTGGCCTCCTCTTGAGCCCAGGTCAACATCCAGCCCCACAGCACTGCCTGTCAGATTAGAATCATAGAAGGAATCCCAGTTTGGGCTGGAAGGGACCTTGAAAATCCTCTTGTTCCACCCCTGCCATGGGCAGAGACACCTCCCACTGTCCCAGGCTGCTCCCAGCCCCATCCAGCCTGGCCTTGGGCACTGCCAGGGATCCAGGGGCAGCCACAGCTTCTCTGGGCACCCTGTGCCAGGGCCTCCCCACCCTCCCAGGGAACAATTCCTTCCCAAAATCCCAGCTAGCCCTGCTCTCTGGCAGTGGGAAGCCATTCCCCCTTGTCCTGGCACTCCAGTTCCTGTTCAGAGTCCTTCCCTGGCTTCCCTGTATCCCCTGAGATCCCGGAAGGTGCTGGGAGGTCTCCACACAAACTTCTCTCCTAGAGAACAACCCATCTTTTCTCTTTTAAACTTGCTACCTCCTTGTTTCAGTTGGGAACTCCTCACCCTGGCACTGCAGGAGAGACTGAACTGCTGATTCCTCTCCATTCTCAGAACTCTGACTGCATTTTACAGTTGTCTGTCACAGCTTCTTCCTTCCTCACCTGGCAGGAGCCTCTGTCCTGCTCTGTCCTTTTGGGACACTGTGCTCAGGACACCTGGATCTATACAGTGTTATTTTCTCTGTTCTTTTCCCACTTTTCAGTAATGATTTCTAATGTTCCATTTCCTTTTTATTTCTTTTTTTTTTTTTTTTTTGACAGCCATGGATCACTGAGCCAACCTTCACACTCAGTTCTCAGTTCCAACTTCAAGATCTCATTCCCAAGTCAGGCCAGAACCCATCATTTTATATAAAAGGTTAGGACAACCCTTTCTGACACATTTCACTTTATTTTAAAGCCATTTCTAATTTTATCAGCCTTTTTATCACCAACTCACTTGCTCTCACAAAGTTCTTCTGAGGTTCTACAGTCAGTCCCTGGAAGTTTCA
Source organism: Climacteris rufus (assembly GCA_013398175.1). Taxonomy (NCBI): domain Eukaryota; kingdom Metazoa; phylum Chordata; class Aves; order Passeriformes; family Climacteridae; genus Climacteris; species Climacteris rufus. Next base: position 279,190 of record VZRZ01000987.1, read on the forward strand.
TCCCAGGAAGAGTTCAAAGGACATGGGGGCATGGGTTAATGGTGGGCTTGGCTGGGTTAATGGTTGGAGATTATGATTTTTCCAACCTAAATAATTCTGTGATTATATCCTTGTCTTTACAACCAGAATAGTGTGTGTGTATATATGTGTGTGTGTGTGTGTGTGTGTGTATATATATATATATATTACTTACTATGCATATTATGATTCTGTAATACAGCAGGATCATAATTAGCTATTATTTCATTATTTCAACCATTGAGATCATTCCCAAGTTTTTTTCAAAAGCCAAGGGCTCCAGCCTAGAGCTGTCCTCCACAACCTCCCTGTGTTTTAAACCTGATCATTCTCTCCCAGCCTCCCTGCACTTCCACTTGGAAGAGAAAACAGCCTCTGTCCAATCACACGAATATGGCACATAAATACTCTATTTCTGGCCGTCCAAGGGTTTGTCCACACTCTGATCCTGAGGTTGTTGCCGAAGCAATGCCTTTCTTCCCTGCCATGCAGGAAGCTTTCAACAGCCTCGAGAACAATGGACAGGAAGGATCAATGATGTTCCCAATGGGAACAGAGAAACCAGATCTGATCTCCAGAGTGAGGAGCAGGAGGGCATCACTTCCTGTTGCTCCTGCTGAGATCCATATCAGAGAAAATTGTGAACACTGGGAAGGGTTTAACTATGCTGGGAGCATCTCTCTGATCCAGAGCACCTCCATGAGAAAGGAATCAGAGAAACACAGAATATGCTGAGCTGGAAGGGACCCACAGGGATCATTGAGGCAGCCCCTGGCCCTGCCAGATCCCCCACCAACCCCACCCTGGGCATCCCTGGCAGCGCTGTCCAAACCCCCCTGGAGCTCTGGCAGCCTCGGGGCCGGGACCATCCCTGGGGAGCCTGGGCAGTGCCAGCACCCTCTGGGGGAAGAACCTTTCCTGATCTCCAGCCTGACCTGCCCTGGCACAGCTCCAGCCCTGCCCTGGGTGCTGTCCCTGTCACAGGGAGCAGAGCTCAGAGCTGCCCTTCTGCTGCCCAATTCGGCTGGAAATCCCACTCGCTTCCAAAATTCCAGCCAGTAAAATTACAGAATAAAAAGAGCAGGTATCACAGTGGGAATGTTCTCCATCACTTCTTGCAGAATGGGACCCCAAACCAATTTCCCTGTAACACTGGAATTTCAAACACTCTGTTCCACTCTGACCTGCTGCCACTCCCTAAACAACAGGGCAATGCAATCCCACTGCAGAGCTGTTTCCATGGGATTGTCTGTCACTGGGTTAAGGACAGCCTGGCTGAAATCCCTCCTGGGGAATTGCAGGGATAGATCCACAGGATACAGGAAATGCTCTGGAAGGACATTCTTGAAAATCCTCCGTGCTGCTGTGGCGTGGTGTTGAAGCACATTTCTGCCACCAGCTCTGTGGGGAAGGCACCAAAAACACCCAAGGGACACAAACCAGTTCTTTTGCACAAAATTCCAGACTGGTTTGGGTTGGAAGTGCCTTAAAGCTCATCCAGTTCCACCCCACTTGCCACTACTCCAGGTTGTGAGAATCTGTTCTCTAAGAAGCATAAAACTCTCAGATCCAAGGAAAAGTCTTATTAATAAGTCAGGCTACAAATGTTATTTGAAGCTGGGAATCTTGTCTTATCTCTTTCTTTTTCCCTCCATTTTTTAAAATAATCTAATTGGAGTTTTTATTCAGATGTCCCACATAAATCCTCCCTAATTTCCCAAATACAATCAAATAGAATACACAGTGGTTTATGAATTGACCATCCAGGCTGGATGAAAATCTACTCTAAAACTATCAATTCAATTAACTAAATCAATTTATCTATCAATTTAACAATCTAAATTAAAATTATCAATTTAATTTCCCCAGTACACAGTTGCCCACATGAGATCAACAAAACATTCTTCTATTTTTACACCTGACGTTCTGAAATTCAAAGCACTTTTAGTCACCAATGCAAGGCCATTAAAAAGGGAAAATCAACTTTTGCAGGAGAAATAAAATGCTTTCCCTGATTTTGAATCCAACATGGATGCATTTTCTTTACAAGGGGGAAAATTTGAGGTATTCCTGGGTAAATAACACAGACCAGAGTGGTACAAGCAGAAAGGGAAAGGTCTGTGAGGGTGGGCAGGCCCTGGCACAGGGTGCCCAGAGAAGCTGTGGCTGCCCCTGGATCCCTGGCAGTGCCCAAGGCCAGGCTGGACGGGGCTGGGAGCAGCCTGGGACAGTGGGAGGTGTCCCTGCCCATGGCAGGGGTGGCACTGGATGGGCTTTGAGGTCCCTTCCGACTCAAAACAGTCTAGAATTCCATGCCCTTCCTTAGACTCAAAGTGCTTCCAGTTTTTTCTAGTATTGCAACTCCCACAGGTTTAATAGCAGCTCTGAGTGAACAAAATTCTTGTTTTTCCTTCCTTACTGGATATCAACCCACTGCAAGTATCAAGGTGGCAGAGAAGCTCCTGGTGCTCCTCAGCCTGCTCCAAAAGTGAGCCCCTATGAACTGAGCAAATTCATCAAAATCTGGTCTTCTCCAGCTGTGTTAAATTCTCCATAGTGCAGGAATTCCATCCATGAGCATTTCACTGGCTGTGTCAGCACATCCAGCCTCTTGCAGCCCATCCTCTTTGCAAAGTGATCCTAATGGAACTGCCAGCTTAGATTCTGTCTGATTGATAAATAACCCCTGTTCAAATAGGAAAGGATCAAAGTGCATCAATTTGATTAATTCTCCCATTTGTTTCATGCTTACAAATATAAATAAAATGTGTCTGACACTTTTTAGAGCTGGTAACAAGAACATAATCTCATGTCTACAGAGCAATGGTCATGTCATCGTAATTTTAATTAAGTCCTTTCAGTTTAAAGGTTTAATCCACATATTGTAGCAGCCCTGCTGTTGCCACATGGAAATTTCCATGTGAAACTCCACAAAATCCACATATTCTTTGGTAAGAATGTTATAATAATGCCCATGTTTCTTGGCAGGGAATGGAAGTGCCAAGAGCTTCCATAGGAGGGCAAAATTGTTTTTCTCCTTGCTTATCACCTAATATATTCCAGAGATAGCAGGGAAGCTGAAACCCAGCATTTCTTATTAAGATATTTCGTTTTTAGCATTGTCTCCCTACTTGAGAATTCAACATTTATCAGCAATGCAGGTGAGTGCACCCATTTCCTGTCCATCTTCCTTCATGCATTCAAATATTCCTGTATTGACTTAACCACCTTTTCCATTCCACAGTTTTCCATAATATCTTAACAGGAAAAAAAAATGATCTCCTGATATCAGAGGGAATATTTTAAAGATTAAATTTAGTGCATGCTGCAAAAATAGCAGATTTTCTGTTTGAAGGGAAACATCACACGTTGCACCCTCCAGATGAAACAGAATCAGATCTTACAACTGCAAGAATGAGAAATGTGCAACACAAGAAGCTGAAGGTTTTGTTTGGTACAAGCCTGAGCCATTCTGGCAGTTCAAAAGGTCCCTGAAGGATACAGCGTTAAAACTTTTATTGTTTTAGTAGGTGGCACATTGTCATTCTTAGAGAGTGAGAGTTTTCCTTATTATTTCCTTATTTTCCCTGCCTGCACATTTACCACTGCGACAGGAACCACCTAAATCCTATAAACGTTGCCATCAACAACTCAGGTTGCTACTTAGGCATAGGAAACACCAGACCGGACCAGTTAATTGATTTTTTAATTGATGCATTGTGCTGCCCAAGTTTGGGAAGTAAAGTGCTACAGGGCTTTTAGCTGTAGCTCCTTAGGATATTTACAGTCATGGAATGGTATGAGTTGGAAGGGACCTTAAAGCTCATCCAGTGCCACCCCTGTCATGGGCAGGGACACCTCCCACTGTCCAAGGTGCTCCAAGCCCTGTCCAGCCTGGCCTTGGGCACTGCCAGGGATCCAGGGGTGTAGTTTATAGCTTTGCCCAGAAACAGGAGCTGAATGGACATCAGGAAGAGAATTCTCATCAGGAGGAGCATTCCCAGCAGGTCAGGGAGTGCCCCTGCCCCTCTGGCTGTGCCCGGCTCGGGCCCCTCAGCACAGCAGGGCCAGGGAGCTCCTGCAGCGGGGCCAGCGGAGGCTGCGCAGATGATTCAGGGCCTGGAGCATCTCCCTGCCCAGGAAAGGCTGAGGGAGCTGGGGCTGCTCAGCTCCAGAGGAGCCCCAGCTGAGAGGGGCCCTCAGGCCTGGCTGTCCCTGTGTGCAGGGAGGGCTCAGAGCAGGGCCCGGGCTCTGCTCCGGGGGGCCCAGCAATGGCCCCAGAGGAACGGGCAGGAACTGATGCCCAGGGAGTTCCCTCTCCCTGCACAGGAGGCAGAACTTCTGCCCTGGGCAGTGCCCCAGCCCTGAGCACATTGTCCAGAGAGGGGCTGGAGGCTCCTCCCTGGGGATATTGCAGAGCTCTGTGCACACACTGCTGTGTGTGAACTGGAACAAGTGGATTATAAACCAGCTGCATTCTCAGAACAACGGGGCTCATAAAAAGCAAATGGACAAATGGTGCTTAGTTTGTTCATACAGTTTAACATGAAATGTTAGAGCTCTGCCATGATTCATTCCCTTTTCACAAAAACTTCACACCCTTCTTCCCCGTGATGTTGCTAAATGATGCCCAACAGGCAAAAATGAAGAGAAAACTGCAGGAAAGACAAACAAGCCCACCCCACATTTTCTCCAGAGCTTTTTGTTTCCCAAAGAATATAAAAAAACAAATTCAGCCAAAATTACCTTAATAACCAAGTCAAACTTCTGGTGTAAATCCCTGTTTATTGGCTTGAGGAGGGTCAGTTCAGCCGTTGTGAGATTCATATGGAAATACTGGGGATAATCCTCAGGAGTACCTGCAAAGAAGGCATTGAGGTTTGAAAAACTCTGAAAGGTTGAGTTCAACAATGTATTTATTTCACTCATTAGTCATCAAAGGAACAAAGCGTAATTATAAGGATAAAATATTGCACCATGTGTACATGGGGCTTAAGGATACTACTAAAGTTATGTATTTAATATTAATATTTCCTTACTCTCCATAACCATGAAGATTCCTCTCAACTGGGACTCCCTAAGTACTTGATAACAACAGGAGCATTATTAATAGCATATAAATAACATATTTAAGTAATAACACAATAATAATATAAATGTTAACAACAGTTGGGTTATTTTAGAAATCTTTGTAGGCAAAGCTTTTCATCAGGGAGGAAGCATCAAATGAAACCTCAAACACCTTCTGCTTATTGTCAGCTGTAAATGGTCTTTTCATGGCTGTGAATTTCCAGGATATTCTCCAGGCCAGTGAGAACAGAAGCCTCAAAGCCTGAACAGATTTGGAACCTCATGGAGATGGAAACGGGGCTGAGCCAAGGCTGGAGACAGCCCTGGCCTGGCTGTGCCTGGCAGCTGCAGCCCCTAAATGTGCCCATGGGTCTGTGCCTAAGCCAGGAGGCTCCAGCACCACAGCCTGGCACAGGAGGAGGGAAGAATTCCAGCTCCAGTGATTTTGAGTCCTGGGATTCCCAAAGAAATGGTGGCAAAGGGCTCAGAAAGCCCAAGTGTTCCACAGAGAGTGAACTCTGGCATTCCCAGCTCAGCAGGTTGGCAAGAGCATCCCAAAAAGGCAGAATTCTTATTATAAGCCTAAAACCTCGAGAGGTTTATGTCTGGGAACAGCAGTGAGGGGCAGAAGGCCCTCCTGGCTCCAGGGGTAAGAGCCCCAGGGCATCCCTGTGATCCCCTCGAGCAGCCACAGGAGCAGGACAGACCTGACCCTCCCAAATCCTGGATCCAGCCAGGACTGAGGCCTAACACGGCCTGAGATTCAACACCAGGGAATGATAAATGCTGCTATTATTTGTTCACCTTTCAGCTGCAATGGTTAGGAAGTACTTTTAGAAAGCCAGGAGCTGTCTCAGGAGGTAGGTTACTGCAATAATTTAATTTGCAACTCCTCCAATGACAACCCTTTGCTATATATATCAATTTTATATTTATATTAATATGTCTTTATATTCTGTGACTCTCTTGATATACACGAATGTCATTGACCCAGAAAGCAGCAAAAGAACTACCATGGGTTATTTTTTCTATTACACCACCAACACAAATGGTTCAAGCTCCAAGTCCTGTGTCCCCTCACCCCTCTTTTTAATTTCCACTCCTAATTAATTGATTTTTTTTTTTTTTTAAGAGCACAAGGCACCCAGCAGGAGCTCCAAACTTTTGGCAGGTGACAGTGGTTTTAGAGGCTGCACATCGCCAGGGCTGATGCTGAAGCTAAAATACATCAAGAAATTAAGGAATGAATGCAAAAAACTCTGAGAAAGTAGAAAACAATAGGTGCCCTGGAGGAGAACAAATGTGTAGGGAGAAGAGAGTTGTTTGTAAGAGGCATAAAGGGCCCTAGAGAAGGGAAGATGAGGCTGATATTGTGTAAGGATGTCAGAAAAGGATCCAGAAAAAAAAGTGGGGGGGAAAAACCCACCCTAAATACTCCACAAACAAACCAACCAACCTCAACAGGTAAAGGAGAAAAAGACAGCAAGGGGGATGATAGAAAAGTAAAAATTAAGGTATAATGGAGGTGGATGCCCAAATCCTATCTGGTGATGCCTGCTCAGCTCCTGCCCACCACAGGAAGGGCTCAGACCCCTGGATTCCTGACCTCTGGGAGCTGGGTTTGCCAGGAACGGGGATCTCTGCTCCTGCAGACTCAGAAATATTGGCATTTTTACGGAGCTGAGCAACCCTCAGTCCACCTCTGCCTGATCTGAAGCTCTAGGGATGAGCTCTGAGCCTCCTGCCTCCAGAAATTCAGTGTATTTGGAGAGGCTGAGGGATCAAAATGTGGCCAGCAAGGGGGAGAGGGAAAGGAGCCCAGCACTCCTCAGTTTGCTTTTCCCAGAGCCACAGGAGGGGTTTTGTGGGACCTGGGGCTTGCAAATCCATCAGGGAGTCACAGGACTGGAGAGGATCCCCCCCCCATCCCAAGTGTTATTGTGCATTTTTGGCCTTTTAATTAATATATCGACCAAATCAAACACTCAAGTGTCCAAAACTGGCAGCAGAAATCACAGAGACACTTGCAGGGTCAAAAAGCAGAAGCTGATCACTTAAAGAAAAATTTGGCTTTTCTCAAGGAGTAGCCCCAGAGAAAATAAAGGCTTCAAATTACTCAGAAAAAAGAATATTTTACTAGTAGCTTAAGAGTAAAAATAATAAATTTTATTAACAAAATAATAAAATTTACTACTAGAATTAATAACATTGCTAATACAAATAAAGGGAGGGGCCTTGCTTCACACTTGGGTAAGTCCAGGGCATGAAGGTCTCTTTTAAAGACTCAAATAAATTAACACTTCCCAAAGCCAAGGATTGGAGAAATTAATGCATTGCCACAAAACAAAACAAAACAAAAAACAAACAACAAAAAAAAAAACCCAAAAACCCCAAAAACCAAACAAACCCCCCCCAAAATTCCAAGTATGTGCCTTGCACAGGTGGGCAATGAAAGGAAGAGCATCAAATAGAACTGTCAAATTACATAAAAACTAAAATCATTCTCATAAGTAACTTATTCCCTCATTCCATGGGCACAGTTCAAACTTCCCAGTGCTTAAAAAAAACATTCAAAGACATCAAGGAGAAGGAAGTTTAGATCTAAAGCAAGGGGGAAGAAATCCTCATAATGAGAAATATCTGCAAGACCCATTTCCTGTGGAATTGCTTAATATTTTCTGAGGCTAAAGCAGAAATAACTCTGCAAGCCTGGCAGAGATGAAGGCAGAATTAAAATCTAGAAAGAAATCCTTTGGAAGAGCACAGGGGAGAAAAATAAGAAAAGAAAAAAAAGGGGGGGGGAACTGAAAATAGAAAAAAAATAGTGGGGAAGGGAGAGGGGAAAAAGAAGAAAAAAGGAAGAAAAAAAAGAAAAAAGGAAAAAGGAAAAAATTAGGGGAAATTAATTTAAAAATAAGGAAAATAGAAACTAGGAAAAAAGAAATCAGGAAAAAAGTAATCAGGAAAAAAAAAAGAGGAAAAAAGAGGTAAAAATAAGAAAGAAGAAAAAAGAAAGGAAAAAAAGGAAAAGAAGGGAAGAAGAGAAAATCAAAGAAAAAAGAAGGAAAAAAGAAGAAAAAACAGAAGAAAAAAGAATAAAAAGGTAAGGGAAGAAGGGGGAAAGAAGAAAAAAGAAAAAAAAAGAAAATATAAGGGAAAAAGAAGGAGAAAAAGAAAACTGAAGGAAAAAAAGAAAAAAGAAGGGGAAAAGAAAGGAGAAGAAAAAATTAAGGAAAAGAGATGGAAAAGAGAAAAAAAGCAATAAAGAAATAAGAAGGAATAGAGGAGGAAAGGAGAAAAAATTAAAAATAAAGAAGGAAAAAGAAGGGAAAAGAAAGAAGGAAAAGAAAGAAGAAAAAGAAAGCAAGAAAGAAGAAATGAGGAAAAAAAGCAAGGAGAAAAAAAGCAACCCAAAAAAAAAAAGAAATGTGGGGGAAAAGACAGGAGAAAACCAGCCCAAATTGCTGTACCACACCTTTGTCAGTTATTTCTTGGACATCACAACACTCAAATATTACCAATATCCCAGGCTGGTGACAGACACTCTTTAATAATTTCACTCCTGAAGAGCTTTGCAAGTTATGCAAAAAACCTTTAAAATGAACCTAAATGTGGCACTGAGGTGGAACTGTCCCTGCAGAACTCAGAAATCAAATCAATTAATGAATTTTATAAATAAGCCAAGTCCTTGTGCAGACAGAAACCTTCACAATATGCTCCTCAGAATCCTCACTTCCACTTCTCCCTTGCTGGGAAAACCATGGAGCTCAACACAGGGAACACCCAAAAGATGTGACTCCACAAAATACCCAAATTTTGAAATCCCACAGAACCATCTGTGTGTGGATTTTGGGAAGGGAAGGGCAGGTGGAGCCCTGCAACTGCCAGCTTCCCTCAGGCCTTTCCATGATCACATCCTACAAGCCCAGAAACAAATGCCAAACACAGGGAAGCAGCAGTGAAAAGCACAGAAAGCAGCACAAAGAACTAAACAAACATCAGACTCCAAGAGAAAGTTCCCAGGCAGCAAAACTGCAGGTGGATGCAGCAAGACCTTTGAAGCTGTTCTGTGCCAGAAGCTGTTTGGGATCAAACCTGCTCTAATTGCCTTTCTTTAGCATCTTTTATTGTTCCTGTCAATGAAAAACATCCCAGCAGAGCTGGGAGCACTGCGAGTCTCTCCTTTCCCTGCTGTGTATCTAAACCAGACAAAAATTCTGGATTTAATGTGAATAAATACTAATAACCACGTGAGATGAAATTCCACATGGCAATTAAACACAAACAGGCAGAGCAACGATTCCAAACATCCCACTGACCACAACAGGAATTTTTATCAGAGTTCCACTCTCCCAGGCAATCTTTTCCTGGCTGGCCATAAGCAAGGGAGGGGTTGTGAAGGGTAGGAAGAGTAGCAGACACCAACCAACGAGGATGGAATAGAGGATGCCGGGTCGCTCGGAAGGAGGCTGGATGTTTCGGTCCTGATCTATGGCTTGGATGGGTGGAGTGACACTGATGGGATTCACACGGGCCTGCAATGAAAAATCACATTGGAAACAGAGAAATTAGAAAGCCAGCAGGCAGATCTGGAGGTTTAGCACAACAACATCTCACTGAAGAGGATATCTACTGAAACTGCAGGAGAAAAAACCTTCAGAATGAAGAAAATAATTACATCTCAGGGCCCCTTTTAAATCCAAATTAACCAGGCAACATAAACATTTCTGTAGCAATCTCCTTTTGTGAGATACATCTTCAGGACAGATCTTGGAGGAAAGGAAAATCATGGAAACACAGAGTGGTTTGGGTTGGAAGGGATCTTAAAGATCACCCTGTTCCAAACCCCTGCCATGTGCAGGGACACCTTCCACTGTCCCAGGCTGCTCCCAGCCCCATCCAGCCTGGCCTTGGGCACGGCCAGGGATCCAGGGGCAGCCACAGCTTCCCTGGGCACCCTGTGCCAGGGCCTCCCCACCTTCCCAGGGAACAATTCCTTCCCAATATCCCATCTGACCCTGCCCTCTGGCACTGGGAAGCCATTCCCCCTTGTCCTGGCACTGCATCCCTTGGAAATAGTCCCTCTCTGTCTTTCTTGTAGCTCCTTCAGGCACTGGAAGTCCACATTTAGGTCACCCCCAAACTGGTGCCAGTTTTCATCTGTGCCAATCCAGCCTCCAGTGGCAACGCCAGAGCTGCCATTCCCAACCCTCACAGTCTCAGTGACCCTGGCTGCTTAACCAACTACAAACATACCACACATGGATGTGTCTACACCAGGCTTTTCCCTCCCCCTGGAATGTTTACCTGCACGGCAAAAATTGCTAATTAGCTCTGTGCAAAACCAGATGCCTTTTTTTCCCCACATACAACTTATCCTGGCAGCCTTTGCTTTGGAAAGCTCTGTGTTCTGCAAGAGGGGACTTGAAATTTAGCGTGGGAACAGGAATGAGACAAGTCCACACTTGACCAGGTTTTGGCACAGCTGTCAAAAATCCGCCTGCTGAGAGCTGGAAGGAGCTTTGGCGGTGCCTGAGGGGAAAATTAGAGGGAAAAGGGATGAGCCAGGAGGAGGAGATGAAGCCAGGGATGGAGGAATTGACCCCTCCTGTAAGTGTGGATGTGCAGCCACACGGTCACCTGCCACCATACCCCCAAGGTCTGCCCACCCAAAGTCCTCTCCTACAGGTTCTCCAACTCCAGAGGCTCTTCCAGCCTTTTCCACACCACAGAAATGGAAGGTACAGACACAGGCACATTTGAGAATTGGGGATGGATATCCTTGGCTCTTGGCCTCCCAAACTGGGCAGCTCCTCACTCCACTCCTGCTCTTGGCTTTTGTCTCTGTCCCCATCTCCCTGGCCAGGTCCTTTGTCACCAACCAATTCCACTTGGGACTCTTTGAAAAATTAAACTCCTGAAAGTGTAATAAGGGAGATGAGCTCAAAATAGGCAGAAAGAAAGAGAGAAGAAGATATATTTGACATCTGTTTGAATTTTTTAAAGGCTTTAGGACTGCATAAAAGTTGCATGGTGAGGGAGAAGATTGTGCATAAAACTGACCAAGACTAAGATGCTATTTTTAAACTCATAAATCACTTGGAGCCCTCATGGAAAAACCCACATTGAAGTTAAAAACATAGCCACAACAAAACCAGTCCCATTTCCTCAGGCTGGTTTTAAACTCACAATTAATGCCCAGAGAAGCTGTGGCTGCCCTTGAATCCCTGAAATGTTCCAGACCAGGTTGGACAGGGCTTGGAGCAGCCTGGGACAGTGGAAGGTGTCCCTGCCCATGGCAGGGGTGGAATGGGATGATCTTTAATTTCCCTTCCAACCCAAACCAGCCTGAGATTCTGGGATTCTGTGATTACAATATTGCAGGCCAGGCTGAGTCTATGCCAAAACAAGACAAAAATCAGAATTGTTCAATGAGTAACTTGGACAGCAAGGACAATGCTTTACTTTCCAGTTCAATGAAAAGCTGGAGCAGCATTCAGAGCCCCTGCCCTTGAAATCAAACAGGTTCTGGTTGAACAGAAGATATTTTATCCCACACTGCCACCTTTACACCAGCTCCTGGGATCCAAAGCACTCAACTGAATAGAAACAAGTCCAATAAGAAAATGAATTATAAGAAAGCTGAGAATGAAATGTGAAATCCATGACATTTTTATTCCACATAAGTTGTTTTTCCAGGTACTGTACACATCCAAAAATGGGCTGCTCATGAGATAGAAGATATCATGCACCATCTGCTGAAATGTTTAGGGATAGAATCATTCAATTATGGAATGGTTTGGGTTGGAAGGGACCTAAAAGTCCATCCAGTGCCACCCCTGCCATGGGCAGGGACACCTCCCACTGCCCCAGGCTGCTCCCAGCCCCATCCAGCCTGGCCTTGGGCACTGCCAGGGATCCAGGGGCAGCCACAGCTTCTCTGGGCACCCTGTGCCAGGGCCTCCCCACCCTCCCAGGGAACAATTCCTGCCCAATATCCCATCTAAATTTCCCCTCTGTCAGTCTGAACTCATTCCCCTTGTCCTGCCACCCAGTTCCTGATGAACAGTCCCTCTCCAGCTTTCCTGTAGCCCCTTCAGCCCCTGGAAGGAGCTGTGAGGTCTCCACACACCCTTCTCTTCTTCTGAAGAGCCTGAATTTAACAATTTTAAGCTGTTTTGAATTAAGTTGGCAGATGTGCCTTGAAGCAAAGCTCAAGATACTTTCATGTTGTTTTAATAATCCATAGATGATGCAGTATCTTTTTCATTCAAATTTATAAATTTGAACTATTAAAACATAACAAAACAATTAAGCAGACATTAATAAATAGGTAAAATAATGTTAATAAATTAATTAAAGCACATATAGGAAGTTTTATAGAGTGCACATATACTTTTAATCAGAAATTATTATTTTTTAAATGAGTAGTCAAACAGCAGGAATGAGCCTTCCAGAGGTATCCAACATCCTTGCAAGAGGCCAAAAAATCCCCTACCAGGTCCCTTTCCAGCCTCAAAGAGGAGCTTCATGAGGAGATGGAAGCTCATTAAAAGGAACAGAAAACAGATTAATGAAGGAGTGAAATGTCTGAAGGGCCCACGAGTGCCTCAGGACCCTCAGCTGGAGGCCAAGCCAAAACACGTGGGGATTTTTCAGGGAAAGGCTGGAGAAAGTGCAGGAAAAGTCAGCACGGAGCCACAGCAGGGTAGGGAGATCACTCAGAATAAACAGCTGGCCTTCAAATCCCAGCCTCTTCCAAGGGGGAACATGAAAGGGTTCCCAAGCTCTGGCAGAGGCAGGTGATTAAAAAACAAACAAGCAAGGAGAGCTTGTCAGTCTGAGGGTGCAACACGCAGTAATTTATTTTCCTCGTTAAGGAAAAGCTCTCTGTTACTGGTTTGGGGATTAATGGACTTCCAAGTGCTTCAATACAGCAGAACTGGGCAGGCCAAAAACCAGAGCCCACAACTGTTATCACAAATATTAATACATTTAAAAATTCCTCCTTCAAACAGAGCTGTGATGGAGAGCCTGCCAGGGAGTCTGCAGGGCTACGAGATGATCAAGGCAAAAAAATATTTTTAAAAAGCTCAGAGAGAATAAGGTAGCAGCACAAAACCTCATTTTCCCCCCTCTTCTTTTGTGTTCACTGTGGAAGCACTGCAGCACCTTCTCCACCTGGGATGTCCAGCAGGTCCTGCAAAAATCCATGGCCTTCAGAGATGTTATGGATGCAGCAAGGCAAACTGAGAGTCCCATTTGTGCCAGGGTGTTTTAGGCTCCTACTGAGGATAATGGATAAAAGAAACAACTGATATTTTAAATTAATGTATTAAAATGGTGCTTAATAAATTCAGGATGGCAGCTGCATTCAAAAATCCAAACAGGATTTCTAGGCACCTGCCTATGTACTGATTTCACCATTCCATGATCCCACAGAATGATTATGAGGGAATTCACAACTGAGATGCAGAACATGCACTTAGGGCTTTCAAAAACAACAAAAAAGACTACAAATAAAAGGGACTATGAAGTAAAAGTTACATCTTTTCGAATATTTTATATTTTATTTTATTTGAAATATATTCAGTTGTCCATAAATGCCAGACTTTCAATAGAAGGATATGTACAGTGTCTAATTTTCTTTTAGGGCAGGGACAACCATAAATGTTGCACAGCTGATAATAAGGTTTTAAAAAATTAGATTTTCTGTCTTTTCCATGGTCTACCTGAGATGTAAAAGTGAATTTGCCGACCTCAGATACTTACGGAAAACTTCCTCCTTTGGGAAAGATGAGAAGGAAAAGAGAGGAAATGGCCCATTTTTGGAGGTAGAATAACACAATTTTCTGCTCAGACCTGCCTCTTTCATTTGTGGGGCTATTTGTGGTGTATTTTGGGGTTTATTGCTATTACCATGAATATAATTGCTTTGTAGGAAACTGTAATACAGCTAACCTTCCTTAACTAGGAAGGTTCTTTCCTGAGAAGGTAATTTATTCCTAGGAAGTGCCTTTTATAAGATTGAAGACACCAGACCAGGAAGCAGTTCCAGGTTCACTCAGGTGATGCTGCTGTAATGATTCCCAACCACTTGAGCTCCCACCAGAGATGCCCCTGGGGCTCAGGGGCCAGGGCCACCACACAGGCAGAAATAAACACTGGCAAATACTGCAAAAGATAAAACTACACGGAAACCAAGAGTTCCCAAACTTTTGTTTGGATTCACCAAAGTGAGCTCAAGAAATCCACTGGCAGAAGGGACAAAACCTATATTGTTAATTTATTGAGTCAAACACAGCAAGATATTTTCTACCCATGAGTAACACTAAAGACTGAGTTAGTAAGGCAGTAAGACCACTAAAAAGTTAAAACAAAGAGAAACCTGGAGCTCCTGGTGTGGGCCCAGTGGAGGCTGCGCAGATGATTCAGGGCCTGGAGCATCTCCCTGCCCAGGAAAGGCTGAGGGAGCTGGGGCTGCTCAGCTCCAGAGGAGCCCCAGCTGAGAGGGGCCCTCAGGCCTGGCTGTCCCTGTGTGCAGGGAGGGCTCAGAGCAGGGCCCGGGCTCTGCTCCGGGGGGCCCAGCAATGGCCCCAGAGGAACGGGCAGGAACTGATGCCCAGGGAGTTCCCTCTCCCTGCACAGGAGGCAGAACTTCTGCCCTGGGCAGTGCCCCAGCCCTGAGCACATTGTCCAGAGAGGGGCTGGAGGCTCCTCCCTGGGGATATTGCAGAGCTGTGTGCACACACTGCTGTGCCCTGGGCTCTGGGATGGCCCTGCTGGGGCACGGAGCTGCCACCAGGTGCCCTCTGGGGGCCCTTCAGCCTCACCCACCCTGGGATTCTGTAACAGCACAATCACTTACCACTGGACATTTCACACTGACATTTGACACCCTGAAAATTATTATTTTCACAGGCAGCTGTAAGTGTGGCCAGTGGACTTCAAATAAAGCCTGGGGACCTCCCACAGGCATCATTCTCCCAGCTTAGCTGATGAATTTGCTGCTGAAGACAGCAGAACTCTGATCCCTCCCACAAACAAGGCTGAGGAGCTTTTTTCCAGATGGAAAATATCAGTAAAGCAACACACATTGCCCCCGTGGTGACATCCAGAACCCCTGCACAAGGAGCCCTACACTGTTAAACCAACAAAGTTCTTGCCGAATTGATGAATTGTTATGGTCACACTGGTTCTCCTTGTGCTTTCCTGAGGTTGGAATACAAGCTGGAAATGGGAAATTAGCCGAGTTCTCTCCATGCTGTGCAGAAGTGCCTGTGACTCGTGCCAACACACGGCACTAAAACAGCAGGGAGAGCTGCAAAACCATCCCAGCCTCGTTCCTTGCTGCTGCCCCAGCTGCTCTGCCAGCACAACGAGGGCTGTGACAAAACACTAATGAGCAGAAATCCATCACAGAGCACTTGCATGTCAGCAAAACGTGGGGAGTATTTCAGCAGAGTTATCCAACCACAAAGGAAGTCAATCCAAAAAGCAGGGATCACGTGACAGTGTAGAAGACACCACCAAAACCTTGTCATTAGTCAAACTGTGTCACAGCAAATCTCCCATTTGTAGGATCTCACCGTTCTCCCTCTTTTCTTGCCTTCCCACTGGCAGCTACACATTCCTGCCTTTGATCAGACCCAGGGGAGCAGAGCCTCACATCAGGAGCCTACAGGTTCCTGTGCTGTTCTTTGAGGGCTGATGTCACACTCAGAGGTACAGGAATCCAGGGGGAATGGCATCTTCTGACCCTCCTCCTTGCCACAACATGGGAACCCAAACCTTTGGGCTAAGACCTCAGCTGAATGCTGAGGCTTTGGAGGAAAACTCCAGGCACGGATTTAAAACACAATGTGAAGCTGAAAGATAATTAATTCTCTGCAGAAAATTGTTTGATCAAGTTGTCACAGGAGTTAGAAAGTTTTCTAGAGCAAAAATACTAGGCCTGGAAACACTTCCTAAAACAGGGCAAAAAGACTTGAGGGAACCAAATCTACATTGCTCAACCCTAGGGATTTACAGCTAATTCACCTAATTTATACTTCTCACAATTATAGAATCATTAAAATTGAAAAATAGCTCTAAGATCATCCATTCCAACCATCAATCCAGTGCCACTAACCCATGTCCTCAAGTGCCACATCCACACCTTTTCTAACACCTCCAGGGATAAGATGGGGCAGCCACTGCTTCTCTTAGCACCTGATTTAGTTGTTCAGTACAATCCATGGCTGCTGTGTTCTTGGTTTTCTGTCACACCTTATGTTTATGCAGTTTATTGAAATGAAAACTGTAAAATTCAAATATCCTGGCAGATCGGGTTGTTAACAGAGTAAGCTGTCAAAAAACACAATTCCTTTCATTTACTTGTAAAAACAAGGCACCTTTGAGGGGGAAAAAAGCATTTTGAAAGAGCAGCAAGAGAGCATAATGAACCCGAGCACGGAGGAAAACAGACTATTTTTATCAATGATGGCTCCCAGGAACAGCAGGGCCAAAAAAGAATTGAATTTCATCAGGATCTGACCACAGTGCTTACTAAATTGCTTTTTCTGTATCTGCCATGCTTGATAAGAAGTGTCCCCAGCAGAGAGGCTGTACAGGGGACTAAATGAAATGCATTATGCAATGGGCCTCCTGCCTCGGCCCCTCCGCTGCAATTGAGGCACAGGCAGAATCCAATCCAGAGCTTCTCCTCCTTCCAAGGTGATGACTGTGATTAAAGAACAATAAACATCTCCTTTTTGACATTTTGGGGTTTTTTCCATACAAACTATGAAGTCTATTTCCCTGATTATCCTTCAGATTCTGGATTTGGCAGATTTATTATCCTGGTTTCTGTGCAGGATGCAGGAGAAGGGATGTGGAGGAGCAAGTTGTAAAGCCTAAGACAAACACCTGCTTCACACAGACTCCCAAAAAATCAGAAAATATTTAAAGATCACGTAGCACCACTATAATAACATACAGATTATTTTTATTTTCATTTCTAAGAGTGATTTCATTGCAATAAAAAAGAGTCTGGGATATATTAACCCTGTTTTGTTTCCTTTTAAATGCTGTTTCTCACAGAGGGATTATTCACAGAGGGATTATTCTCTGTATCATATATCTATATATATATATCTTTATTTCTCCTCTTAAGGATAAGAGGCTGGTGGCTTCTCTACACCTTTAGAAACATTATCCACAATATAAGACACCAGAAAAGGCACAAGAAGCTACAATTAAATGATAAAATATGAGAAAGATCCATTGGGAAAATACAACCAGTACTACTGGTGGGATCTTCCTTATTTTCATTATATGAAACTAGGAAAAAAAAATCATCTGAAATCCCAAAAAACCCGAAACATGGAGATGAATAGGCAACATTTATATTTTCTTTACTGATTTTCCTTTCTTTTGGGTACTCAACGAGCACTTCTCTAGTTCAGGTGTAGCAATGTCACCTGTAACTACCTCACTACTTAATTCCAGCTGTATCCACCACTGCCCTTTCCTCATTAAAGTTTGTCACCTTGCCACCAGAAAGAATTTTAGGGAGAGATTTTGTGGCCAGAGCCAGCTGCAAATTCTGCCTCACCATTATTAAAACCATGTTATTATACTGCTATTATGGTAATGTTAACAGTGACAGCAATGCCACTTTAAAATGAAGGTTCTAGGGGAAACAATGGGTTTTCCCAGATCCATTTTGGATGTATTTTCAATAAATTAATGTAGTTGTGCAGATGTGATGCATCCACGTGCACACCTCACCTGCAACCCTCACATCCTTCATCCTTCAGCTCATCCTCACATCTTAGTGTGAAATAGTGAAATTTTGTGCTTTATGAAATATTTTAAATTTTAAATTCTGATACATTCCCAGGATAAAAAGCTGGAATTACTTATATTATATACCAAGCACACCCCTGCCTACCCAGCACTGCTGTGCTGCCCAGGATATTGATCCAGAACCAATTAATCCCATATTCTCCTTTCAGGAGAGGGTGTTCCACCTCACCAGGAATCTCCTTGTTCTCCACAGGAAAGAGCTCTAGGATTCAAGGAAGGCTTTCCACAGAACCATTATCAATAGCACAGAGCAGAGTCAAACATAACTGTCCTGGGAGTGGGGATTTGCATTTCATTTCGAAGGATGATTTAATTTCAATGTGCACTTGCACATATTCATCAATTTTGCAGATCACATTTGATTAATTGAGGAATTAATCTGCACCCTCTGCATTGTGACAACAAGCTGAAAAGGGAAATAATTCTTCCTGACCCCTAATGATCAGCCACACTTTAATGGGACAACCTGAAATAATTCTCTCTACAAGGAACAGAGATGTGACAGAGAGGAGAATTTTTCTAGAGTGAAGTTGGCTAATAAAGCATCACTGCAAGAGTATTTTGTTGATATGACAACATTTAAAACCTTCAAATGCTTTGAAATGACATTTAAGGATCAAATAAATTGCTGCATATGTTCCCTCTTTGACAACAGCTCCACTTGATGCCATAACAAACATGATTCTATGGAATGAGAAACAGGAGTGAATATTGCAGGAGCTCTTCAGTCAACACTTGGCTGTTTGGCACTTCATTAATTCATTTATTCAATTTTTAGCCTCAGTTTTCCTGCATAAAAAGGTGGTTTGTTCTCCTGAACCTGCCCTGCTGCCCACACCAAACCCCTGGAGATCCCTCTCCAACCTTGGATGGATTTGACTGATGTGCCAGCCCAAAGTTTGAACCAAAGCGGCTCCTCTTCCTTTCTGAGAGGAAATTTCTTCTCATTTCAGCAGCACAGTTACTTCTTCCAAGCAAAATCAGGACCCTTTTTCTTCTCAGCTCCCCTCCCGACAAAGCCAGGAGAACTGAGTATTTTCCCACCAGTTCCTAACCATGATGAGAAATATCAGGCAACTGATGGAACACTCCCAGATTTGGAAAAAAGAAGGAAATAATTTATATTCTAAATTCAGTCATTTTTACCAGTTTATTCCTGCCTTAGCCTTGATAATGGATCAGATTTGAGATGTAACTTTACAGTTAAATAAATAGATAAAAATAAATAGATAGAAAATGTGCCTGTTTTCAGCAGCAACGAAAGATCCAGCCCAGCCACAGGTGAGCTCCCAGAGCTGCTGCTCCTCCCAGGCTCCAAGGCAGCCCCAGGGCCACTGCCACAGGTCATTCCATAGCCCAGCCCCAGCAATAACCAAGGTGGGCTTCTCTCACCCCAAACACAACTCCACAGATGATCTGCAGGGACATTTTTCTTTTCCTGTTTCATTTTTCTGACCAAAATCTTCTCAGTTTTCAGGCAAACTTGATCCCTATTCCCCTTAAAACCTCCACTTGTGCATTTTAAGAAGGATTAGTACTACTATATATATATTTTTTTTTTTTCTTTTTTTTACCCACAGACAGCAACTCCACTTCTGGACCACAACTGGGTTAAAATCCCCAGGAGAAAAGTGCCTTTCAGACTTCATACCATTATTCTGGAGCCTTGCTATAATTTTCTCAACCAGACACAGTGATGTCAGTAACTGAAAGAACTGATTCTTTAGACATTC
Organism: Climacteris rufus; assembly: GCA_013398175.1. Taxonomy (NCBI): domain Eukaryota; kingdom Metazoa; phylum Chordata; class Aves; order Passeriformes; family Climacteridae; genus Climacteris; species Climacteris rufus. Next base: position 298,860 of record VZRZ01000987.1, read on the forward strand.
ACTACATTTTGGAAGGTAAAATCACAGCTTTGTTTGGTTTTGAAGGGCAAAACAGTCAAGAGGACCTCCCCACTATCTGAAATAATCTATATTTAAAGTCACAAGTTAATCTTAGATTAACAGTGTCCTGCCTGATCAATACATCAGCCAAGTGAAGAGCTTGCCTGGCTGCTAACAGAGATTATTCTCACGTTCATGTATTCACATATTAAAGTTACTGACAATTTTACTGACAATTCTTTTTAATTAGCCATCTTGGGATCCTCCCAAATGCATAAAATTTAATTACCTGTAACAACACAACTTTGTAATTTTAACCTTTTCATGCTTCGCTGCTTTTCAGTGACATTTCCCTTAAAAAAAGGCTCTACCTATCAAGGGATTGCATGTGGGAGACAGACAATCAATCCTAAAAAGGGGAAAGATAGGGAAAATCATATCAGCGGTCTTAAAACACCTTTTCTGGCTCCTTATCATGCACTAGCAGATAATCAATAGCTTATCAAAGCTGTCCATTTTGACTTTGCAGAGTTATTAATTCCAAATCACTAATTCAGGTTATAAACCAGCCCAAACTGGGAAAGCTACGGTGAACTTTATCCATGTTCCTGAACTTCACATCCATCTGGTGACCTCTGTAAGGCTCCAATTAGAGTGAAAAGAGCAAGGAAATGCAAATGAAAAGTTTGCCCACAATAAAAGGGGTGGCTGCAACCACGAGAGGATTTTATCATTGTTTTTGACTTGTTCTGCCACTTCCAAAGCCATTCATGATTGCCTATCTGTTCATCTTGCATCTCTGCTGAAATTTAATTAGAAAAATTGCTATCTGCCTCGAACTGCAAATAACTTGGCCACAACTCTGTGCCTTTTGCAATAAAAAACACCCTGACGACAGCAGACGTGTCAGGGAAGTCAGCCTGCACTTTCCCTCCCCTGTTCTTAATGAAATTTAGGAGTTACCTAAATTGCTAATGAAAAATTAATCCCTGAGAAAATGGCACAATTTGCTCATCTTTCAGTGGTAAAAAGACTGTTCAAAGCCTCAGTCAGGAAGTTCTTTTCTAATTTACTCAACAACAAGGACGTAGAGACCCAGCCAATTTTTAAAACATCTCTTTGGTTATTTCCTGAAGTGACACCTCTGCCCTGTCCACCAAATAATTTTTGGAATGAGAGTACCCAGGAACTCCCACTCAGCCCAGCACTTACTATCTTGCACCAAATATTTTAGTCTAATTAACAGCAGAGCGGGATGCTGCCTGTTCAAAACATAAAGTCACTTTTTTCTTCCCCAAAATTTTTTGTAGAAGGAGAAACAATTCTCCTAATGATGCAAACTCTGTTTTCTCTGGAAGCCAGACTTTGAACATTTAGTTTTGCCAGCAGACACAGCTGTGCTCAATCGTGGTCTGATTCCAGCATGAAGTGTAAATACCATCCCCTACAAGAGCATTTAGGATCACTCCCAAAAACTGGACAGTGCCTGTTCAGCTGAGAAAAGTATAATTAGAAACAAATTAAATTCCAAATAATTTCCTGAGGCTTGATGCAACTGGATCACAGACAGAGCTCATAAGACTCGACAGGCCAAAAGCTGGCAAAGCTCTTTTACCATGTTTGAATAAAAAAAGCCAAATCTTAGTACAAATGAGGCAAAGAAAATAAAGGCAGATTGAGATTCAACTGCTCCAGAAAGCAACAACTCCCTAAATTAACCATAAGCATTTGCACTTTTAAATGTCCCATATCAAAACAAACAAAAACAAATTGGCAAGAAAAAGTGGCAATTGAACCTGAATTTTTAGTTTTATGCAGTTTGGCTGTCATCAGGGGTAAACCATCCCTGTGAATTGTCTTTAAGCAGTCAGGCTTAAAAGTCAGCAAGAAAAAATCCACCTACTCCGTGGGATTTTACCATTCACACAGGTAGGAGACATTCCTTACCTGCTAAAAGCTTTTATTGAAGATGATTTAACCACACATATCCACTTAGAATTAAGTTTTAATAGTCCAAAGTCTGAAGGCTGGGTCTTTCAGTGCCCCAAAAATGTTTCTTGGCAGCTGTGGGGGGGCTCAAGGTGAACCAGCAGATCTCTCACACTTCAAGGAAGGTTATTTGGTGTTCATTCCATGATAAGATACCTGGACCAAATGTCTTCTGTACTGGTACTTCACACAGGAAATTTAATTAATTAATTAAATGGCCACTAGAGGAAATCCAGAACATTTTGATGAACCTTTGACTAGTACCTGCCATTATAACCAAGATAGGGAGATGGTATTTCCAGAAGCTTCACTTGTGCTGCTGCAAGTTTTATATTAATGTGTCTCTGTGAGAAAATTCCAGGTGGTTTTGTGCTTGGAAAGAATTGGGATTTGCATAGCCAGGCAGCAAGGAACTGCAAGGGAATTTGGTTGGAAAGAATTGTCAGGTGCTTGTCATCCTCAAGCCCAGATGTGCCAAAAACCAGAAATAATCACAGAATTAACGAGGTTGGAAAAGACCTTTGAGATCATCAAGTCCAAAACCAGCACATCCTGTGCAGTGTTAACTATCAATAATCAGCATAAAACTAGTTTGTACAGAGCTGATTAAACCTGGGTACTCTGGAAGTGTCCTGTGTTCCCAACACCAGCTCACTCAGCAGCGTTACAACACCACGTCTGAGAAATTCAGATCTCTACCCCTGAATCCAAATGGATGTAACAAAAGAGGTCCTTCTCCCTAATAAAAACCTGAGGGCTTCTAGGGGCACTTCCTGCTCCTCAGTGTCATTTTTCACCCCTCTGTACTTTGGGAATTTGTTATTTATTATTTTTTAGCCTTTCATCTCTCAGTGCTCTGCTTAGGCCCAGCTCCCTGAGGGCAGCTGAGCCCATGGACCTTGTAGGTCCCTGCTGACACACCTCCTGAGGATTCTGGGGATAATCAGGACAAAACCAAATCCTTTCCATGCAGAAGGATCCACCAGTGGTGCAGAACAAGAACTTCTAGAACAGCCAGGTTGAATCTTGATTTAATGTAAAGCAATCACCAGTGGTGATTACGGAGTGCCCATGTGAACTCATAATTACCCCATGGAACGCCATAATAAATCCTATTGTTGCAAATCTAGTCCAGCAATTAATTAAATAAATTAATCTATATTTTGCTGCTTAATAGGCTTTTCTTCTTTGCATGAGTATAGAAGTGGAGAAAACCTTCACAAAATTTGTGGCAGGGATGGACTGAAGGGGGAAGAGGGAGGTGAAATTATCTCGCCCCTGCTATGAGATATTAATGAGGCTGCACTTTTTAACTCCACTTGATGACTTGCACATCTTGATAATAAATGCTAGTTTATTCAAATCTTCCTGATACAACAGGGGGGAAAAATTAATTACCAGATTTCATCAGACACAGAAACACTAAAATATAATACAAATATAAATATAAATGTACGTATCAACAACGACAACAAAAAAAAAAAAAAACCCAAACCAAATCAACAAACAACACAGATCTTCTTGAATATTGAAATTTAGCTAATAGCAATAAATTAATTCCCAACCTTTTACTCAGTAAATTCATGGATAACTTCCACCTGCACTGTGCAAGGCTAAACAAAAATATTACTTTTACCAGTTACATTAAATGCTTTATTTTAGGGGTCAGCTGAGTAGACATTTTGCCCAGTAAAGCAGGACTTTTCTTTCCAGCTGCTGCCTCTGAATAATTCATTCTTCAACTTTGTTCCTCATTCATTAATATTCCTTCTCCTCTTCATTGAAAAATTAAAAAGCAAGTTAAAAATAAAAAAAAGATGATATTAAACTAAAAATAGTCCTTTAGCCTATTGAGTAGGGTAATGGTAGCTATGGAGTAGTTTAATAGTAGGTTAATAAAGAATAAATATAATACATGAAAAGGTAAAATAAAGGATAAATGTAATATAAATGTCTCCTAGTTGAGTCCAGGTATCATGCATTCCAAGGAATTATGGCTTAAAAGTCAAGTAAATATTTGAGGCGCTAAGGTGTAACTTCTTCCCCTTAGATTTATCAAAAGTGCTGCAAACAGATAAACAGCAAAGAGTTCATAGTTCATCAACAGAATGAGGGTCTCATTTCATAGATCAAGGGCTGTTTGACACAAGAAAAGCCAAAAAGCAAACAAAAGCAGCTGATCCTGAACACGCTGCAGCTCAGCAAGTTAAATGGATGAGTTTTTCAGCTCAGTACCTAAATCCCAGTCAGATTTTTCCTGGCCCAGACTCTCTCCCTGGCAGACACTGCTTTGTCTTCCAGTGGAGAACGTGCCTGGCCAAGGGCAGGAGCAGAGCCAGAGCTGGATTCCTCTGTCTGAGAGCACAGCACCACCAAAATTGTGTGGTTCGTGTTATACCTTAGGATAACCAGATAAAAAAGCATAAAAACATCACTTATTTATAATTCCTGCCTCACCTGCCCCTTTGCTGGGAACTGCAGCAGTTCTGTGCAGGTGAAATGGGGTCATCCTGCATAGTCTGGATTCTCTGGAAACCCTGAGGAGGCCACACACTCAGCTGGAGAGGGAGCTGCCCCCTTTCCTTAAAATGCCACTAAGCCCAAAGCAAATTAGTGAAGAATTTGAAGTCAAAGCAGTTCTTCACAAAGGGTTACAAAGGGTTGTCAACTACATCAAGGTGTAGAAGTGTGTGTGGGGAAGGTGTGTAAACCGGTACAATAAGATTAAATATGGATCATCTCTCCCTTCCCTCAAACCATCCCAAGGATAACTGCAGCAGGAGCCCTGAGGGCACACAGAGCAAGCCACCAAAATGTGTGGGATGGGAAAAGAGTAGAAGGCACAGGACAGGAAGGGAGATAAGGCAGAGAACAGCTGGAACCTCCACACTTCCAGCTTCAACCTCCCCCTGCTTGGAGGAAGCAGGACAGAGTGTCCTGCAGCGAGTAACCAAAATTAAAAACCTTAATGTCAATGATCAACATTATTTTAATGTCACCTAGATGTCAGAGTTAATCAGGTGGGGTAATACCTACTGATTCAATTGGTTGTGCCTTTTTATATTCTTAAATACATTAATCAAAGGTCATATATCAATATTAATTCAGAAATCCCTGTTTCTGTTCCACCCACCAGAGGTGCACATCTCCAAGCAGCAGCTCTCCTGGCAGGAATGGCAGTGGTGAAGTTTTCAGCTCATTTTGTGATTCACTAAGTGTGAAAGGAGCCTTACCCCCACCTTTATCCCTATCTAATTGATGCATTAACCAATATACTTAGTACAAGGACCTATATGGGATAAACCCCCGGTGCTCTCCAGTGCCTCTTGATCAAAACCAGATAATAGCAAAAACAAATCCTTTCAGGGATCAGAGACTAATGTTTCCTCTTCCAAAAAAATCTTTCTCCTAAGGTTTATAACAACCCTCAATGGAATAGCATCAAGTCCCCTCCCAAAAGTGCTTCTTGGGGATCTTTTAAAAAGTGAAATATGGACAGATCAGGAAAAGCAATTCCACAATGTACCAAATTTCATCAAGACTCAGCCAACGAGCAGTTTGGCCCTGGATCAAAGCTGGAATTCCACCATTATTCCAACATGCATCTTACCTTGGTTTCCTCTTGCTTGGCCCAGAAAACACAGCATTAAGCAGAGCTGTCATTTCAGTTACAGCTCCCAGTTTACCCACAGAAAAAGATGACAGGCAAACCCACAGAACTTGGGAAAATCCAAGGGGACTTACAGGATCTGTCAGCTCTGGCACGCTGGCTTGGTAGGTGAGGGGTCTGCAGTCCCGGGTGTTGTTCACCAGGACACAGGGAAGGAACATTGGCCCCAGATCATCCCCATCCAGCACATCCACGGTCAGGGTCGTTGTGCTCGTCCTCCGCTCGTTCAGGTTTTGGGCTCGGTCCTGTGAGCAAACCAGGTCCATTGGGTGAGACTTTCTGAACTCAGAATCACCTAAAAATCTCCTAGAAAGAGTCTCCTAAAAGGCTTTAAGCAAAGCTAAGGACAAAACATAAAAGCACCATAATTATCCATGTTCTAGGAATAATTATAGGAACTTCAACCTCAGAGCTACAGCCTGAAAGGCTCAGAAACACAGTTGAGAGAGAAAAGTGAAGAAATACTGCAAGACATCTATCACTCGGAATAATACAGTTTGGGAAATCTATAGGACTAAATCTATAAAAATGCAGCGGGTTTGTAGAAGAAAGGACCCTGAGCCTTATTTATAATCAGAAATTGTTGTGGTTTTACCCAATGTACACGCTGGCAACAGTTCAGATCTTCTCTCTTCCTTTGTTTTCATAGTGAAGAAACACCATGACTACCCAATATTTTGCTTAAAACACTCAAAAATATTTTTATTTTCATGGAGGAACTGCTGCATGAGCTTTCCTTTGCAGAACTAAAATCTTGTCAGGTAATATGGGCCATTAATTAAATCTTGCCCTCCTATCCTAATATAATATTGACAGGAAAGAAAAACCTTTTAATTTTATTTTTTATTTATGGTGTTTAATATCATCATCTATGTAAGATGAATAGGCCATTACTCTAAATCAGATTGGAAATATATTTTTTCTTGTATTTTGCAGTTCACTCAGTTCTTGCAATAGCTTCACATTTATAGTAAATATGGGAATTTCTGCACTCAGCTTTCTTCACAGTCAGTGATGAAAAACAATTCCAGCTACAAGGAGCAGCCTTCACCATCAACTAAACCATTTCTACATTCCTCTAGTAAGTGCCTCTGAGTAACTCTGGATCAAAGCAGACACAGAGTAATTAATTTCAAGCAGTATCTTTGGGATGCAAGAACAACAAAGCACTGATAGAGTAATCAGTGGAATGGGACTGCACAGTGCACACAACACAGAATTAAATGCAGCCTGTGGGATTTTACAATCCCAGTAAGGTTGGGGTTGGGAGGGACCTTAAAGCCCATCCAGGGCCACCCCTGCCATGGGCAGGGACACCTCCCACTGTCCCAGGCTGCTCCCAGCCCCGTCCAGCCTGGCCTTGGGCACTGCCAGGGATCCAGGGGCAGCCACAGCTTCTCTGGGCACCCTGTGCCAGGGCCTGCCCACCTCCCAGGGAACAATTCCTGCCCAATATCCCATCTGGCCCTGCCCTCTGGCACTGGGAAGCCATTCCCTGTGTCCTGTCCCTCTCCAGCTCTCCTGGAGCCCCTTTAGGCCCTGGAAGGGGCTCTGAGGTCTCCCTGGAGCCTTCTCTTCTCCAGGTGAGCACCCCCAGCTCTCCCAGGCTGGCTCCAGAGGGGCTCCAGCCCTTGAGCAGCTCCATGGCCTCCTCTGGACTCTCTCCAGCAGCTCCACATCATCACACAGACTCCTCCATTCTATATAAACACAAGACAGAGGCTCTCAGCACAGCTCCAGTCCCAACTCCAAGACCACAGAGGTGACCATTCCCTGTGTGAGGACAAACACTGAAAGGAAAGCTGCAGTAAATGTGAGATTGCAGTGCTGTCACTGCATCCCAAGCTGTGCCTGCCCCAGTTGCACCTGCAGGAGGCCAGACCTCCCTCCTCACATGAGGAGTTCCCACTCTCTCTCCAGAAGCATGACCTGCTTCACTACCCCACCACAGATATTTTTCTAGAAGCTCAGCATCTCATGAAACTCCCAGCTCTGACATCAAAGAGCTGAGAAGAGGCAGCAGCAATCTGTGGAATAAATTATTGATAAAACAACAATGCAAATTACTTCTGAGCCTTCCTGGATCCCTGTTCTAGAGAGCAGCAAGTTACCTTACCCAGGTAAAACAGCTTGTTCTAACAGCCAGGAAACATTGTCAGATGTGTCATAGAATGGTTTGGGTTGGAAGGGGCCTTGAAGATCATCCAGTGCCCATCCTGCCATGGGCAGGGACACCTTCCACTGTCCCAGGTTGCTCCAAGCCCCATCCAATGTTGGCTTGAGCATTTCCAGGGATCCAGGGGCAGCCACAGCTTCTCTGGGCACCCTGTGCCAGGGCCTCCCCACCCTCCCAGGGAACAGTTTCTTCCCTATATCCAATCTAGTCCTGCCCTCTGGCAGTGGGAAGCCATTCCCCCTTGTCCTGTCACTCCAGACCCTTGTACACAGTCTCTTTCCATGTTTCTTGTCAGCTCCCTCAGGCCCTGCAAGGCCACAGTGAGGTCACCCCAGAGCTTCTCCTCTCCAGGCTGAACACCCCCAGCTCTCCCAGCCTTCCCTCCCAGCAGAGCTGCTCCATCCCTCTGAGCATCCTGGAGCCTCCTCTGGGCTCTCCCCAGCAGCTCCAGGTGCTCCCTGTGCTGGGCCCAGGGCTGGGGCAGCTCTGCAGGGGGGTCTCACCTGAGCAGAGTAGAAGCTCAAGGAGCATTGAGCCACCCCTGGAGCCTGTTTTCTGCTGCCAAAACACTGAATGTGCCACCAAAGGTGTAAGAAAACTGATTGCAAAAAGTGTCTGCACTTCTGTGTCAGAGAGATGACGGGAATGTGAAGGTGTGGAATCAGGAACTCCCGTTGCTTCAGAGCAAAGATCATTTCCCACGAATGAAGATGTATCACAACAGCCATAAACAACAAAGCAGAAATTGTCATCTCAGCTGTTATCAGAAGGACAAAAAAGGGAAAAAAGCTTTCACAGCCCTCAAGGGCACCAAAGCCCCTGCTCTGATGACAGATATCTGAGATGTAGTTTATACATCACTTTTCTTCTCAGTGCCTGTTTTCCACTGCCCACCGCGCCGGAAAAACCTCTCCATACACTTGTGATATGACTTGAAGGAAAAATCACCTCTTTATAACAAAATGCATTTCAAACCCAAAGGATACAATGAAATTGTGTCCATTAAACTCATCTGAGTGCAAATTAGCCTCGCCAGATTTGCTAGAAAATGAACATTTAGTGCCACAAGGCTGCACTTTTCTGCTGCACTGCACGTTTGCAAGTTGCTCCTTGTGCCAAAAAAGTTGGCTTGTCACACACAGAGCAAGCTTTTTTAACCAGTAATAATATGTGTGAGCTTTCAACAGCCTAGATAAATCTTAAATTAGATCTTCAGCAGAAGAGGATTTATCAGAGCTGGTGTTTCAGCAAGGCTCTGCCTTTCCTTGGAAACGAAACTAAACCTGCACCTAAATCAGGGGCATAAACGGCCTTCAAGGGATTTATACTCACATTTGCTTGAACAATGACAAAATAACGAGTCTTTTCTTCATAATTTAGTCTTTCCCTCAGAACTACTGCCCCGGACAAAGTGAGAGGAATATCAAAGGTCCTGTTGGAAGTCTGCAAACGAGAAAGCAACACAACAAAATTGAATGTGCTTCAAAGTTTAGATGTGTTTTAGGTGGGCCACAATGGGATCATCCCTTGGCTGGCATCCCAAGACTGCATCTGCTCTTTAGATCAGAGATTATAAAGTTTTCTATGTTTTCTCCCCACTACTGAAAAACCCCACAATAATTAATCTGTGCATAGCAGAATTCTCCTGGATTCTTTACATACCCACTGCTGCTTTCAACCACAAAAGTCTGACTATTCTGCTTCTTTCCCATTTGCCATCCTGAATTTGCAGTGGTGTGTCCAGAACAAATGATGACGTGCTAGAGATAAGAAATCCACACCATTGTACTTATCTGCTCTTTATTGTGCCTTTCATGAGGGCAATGAAGTGCTAAACATGCAGAGAACATCAACACTTAGGTGCCAGTTCATGCATATGTTCCTACACGAGGAAATTCAGATTTCAGGGTAAACGCAGATGCTAAGTCAGGTGAAATTCAATTTGTTCTGTGTATTTGCTCACACAGACTCAGGTGAACAAAGCTGGGGCACCGAGTGGCAGGAGGGCACTGATGAGGCACACAAACGTCTGACCTGAGATCCAGCTGCAATTTCATTACCAAATTAATCTCATTAAAAAAAAAAAAATCTTTCTATGCTTCAATCTCCCAATGTAGAAGAGAGTAAATATTTAAATATGTTGAGCAGGGACTAGAATACAAAATTCCAAACATGGCAGATGTGTACAGGACTATTCTTACATCACATTACATGGCCTTTTTCCTCTCAAAGTCCAAACAACTGCTAAAATTGCAGTTTGTTTTTGAGACAATAAATGAGAACGAGTCTTAAATTCCTCATGCTGCAGGTATCTGGGATGTGCAGGAAAATTGCATTGGGAAGTACATCACAGACTGTGCTAAATAACTGGAGTCAGTCTGAGTTTGGCACTCATCTTTTGGGATAAAATATTCATAGTTCCCACTGGGAGGGGAGAAAAATCAATTAGGATATTTATACTGAGGCAAAACAGAAATAATGGAATCACACAGTGGTTTGGGCTGGAAGGGACCCCAGGGACACCTTCCACTATCCCAGGTTGCTCCAAGCCCTGTCCAACCTGGCTTTGGACACTTCTGAGGATGGGATAGACACAACTTCTCTGGGCAGTGGAAGGGAAGGTAAATTTACTTGTGGCTACAGGTGTCATAGGCAGAAAGAATACCAGTCATGAAGGAAAACATTACTTTATGTCCAATAGCAACCACTTGTTTGCTTGCTACTTCAAGATGTATAAAAATAAAATTTAAAAATATAAATACAAATATAAATAGAAATAGAAATAGAAATAGAAATATGAATATAAATATAAATATCCACACACATGGAGGAAAACCCCCTGAATGGCTGTACCTTGTCGTTAGGATTGTACTGGATGACATATTCTATCTGGCCATTGGGACCATCATCTATGTCAGTAGCACCATTGTTTCCAGAAAATCCTGTGAAGATGGTTGTTCCAACCGGAGTTAACTGAAACAACAGCAACAGACACCCATTAAAACCTAAAGGTTTTAAGATTAATTTTAACCTTATTTTCCCCCATAGCTCTGGTCTGTAATGCACCAAGAAAAAAACTCATTTAAAAAAAAAGAGACAAAGATGAGAAAAGTCTTAAAACTGAAAGAACCCATGAAACAAATATAGATTAAACCAAATAAAAGCTCCTTTTTCAGACTCAGGAAGGAAAACAAGGATGAGCTGCAAATGTAAACAGAACTTATTTGACAGTGTCTTCATGGCAACGTGAACAGTGCCAGATTAATATTGTTACATACAAACACAAACACCCAGAGAGCTTCATGGCTTTGAACAAACACAAGAGTGATGCTGTTTCTCCAATATTGTGTTGGCAGCAATTGAATACCCATTAAATTATGTTTTGAAAATGAATCAATTTATAATTATCTTCATGCAGATAAATAGCACGAAATCAAGGCCCATTGAGAGCAAGGACAGAAGATTTCTCGGGAGTCATCGTTTCGGAATTTTAAAATTCAGGAAACTTTGTGAGTAATCAACCTGAAAGGGAAAAGCAAATGAACAAACAGTTGTGGATTCAGCACAGACTTTGCTCCAGGCCATGCTTCCTGCTGCTCTCACTGCCCCCAAATCTGTGGCCCCTAAATTCACAGAGTCCCACTGGCCCCTCCTTTCCTCCAAAATGTACCTGAAGTTGTTGCACATATTTAAACCTAGAGGGTCTAAAGAGTTTGGAAATGCTGTAAAAAGACAAGAGGGAGAAGGACAGAGTCATTCCAACACTTGGTGCAGATGTGGATGTTATTTCACGTTCATATTTTATCGTGCACACAATAAAGCAAAGCTTAAGTCCCCGTTTCCTCCTGCAGTCATAGTTCCTGTTTTATTTATAAAGCTGCTTATTTAGGGTGTAATGGTTAGCAGAGTTATCTGAGAAACGTTTTCAGGGCTGAGAATACTGAATCTTTGAAATAAAACCCATCAATCTGGAGTCTTTTTATGGGGGCCTAATTTACAATACTTCCACTATGCACACTCACACCACAATTACTGTTTATGCTCATGTTTTGCCATGAACTTGGCTTATTTACTCCTGGTACAGGCAGCAGAAGTGTCACAAGTGGGTGTAGGAAGTTGACTGCACCCTCCTGGGCTGGGAAGTGCAGGGGAGAAGGGGACAGAAGACCAAAGCCACCTGAAAACCACTTGGGAGAAGTTCCAGGAGGGTTTGCAGGGTTTTTTCCCTCCACTGTGGATGGGCTGCACCTTGACACTCACCCAGACACCCTCTCACTGGCTCCTCAGCTGCTCAGGGGAGGAAATCCAATGTTCTTCAGGGAAAAGAGGGAAACCAGGCACTGCCCACATGGATGAGACAGATGCTGTGGGGAACATTGAATTAATGTCCTGCCAGCTAAAAATTAACTGGGATGGGGTCAGAGGGACGAAAAACAGCCCCATGCCCTATCCCAGCCCTCTGGCCAGGCTCAGCATCACTCCCTAACTCCTGACTCCTCTGCTCCTCATAATTTTCTCCTCACTCCTCGCTGCCATGTGGCATTTTCCCCTCTCTGAACCCCATTTTCCTGAGGTGCCATGGGGCTGGCTGAGGGCTGGGATGTGCCCAGTGCTGGAGACTGTGGAGCCCTTGGCCCAGGGCAGCCCCCACCTCTCCTCACAGAGACCCCTCAGCTCCTACCTGGGCACTGACACCCTGTAAATCCTGAAATAAGAGAGTTTAATCAATTCATCCCTGGTTAAATAATAGTGCAATTACTGGGAAGAGCCAGGCACTGTGTTGGTGATCATGGGGTGGTGTGTGATGGAAATCTCCCAGGTATCCAGGGTCCAAACAAGAAAAAGTCCTGGTGCTTCCAGATGGAGCTGAGAGGAGCAACTCTGGAGATATCAGACATGTAGAATCCCAGACTGGTTTGGGATGGGACCTTAAAGCCCAGCCAGTGCCACCCCTGCCATGGGCAGGGACAACTTCCACTGTCCCAGGCTGCTCCAAGCCCCGTCCAGCCTGGCCTTGGACACTGCCAGGGATCCAGGGGCAGCCACAGCTTCTCTGGGCACCCTGTGCCAGGGCCTGCCCACCCTCCCAGGGAACAATTCCTGCCCAATATCCCATCCAACCCTGCCCTCTGGCAGTGGGAAGCCATTCCCCCTTGTCCCCAGTCCCTCTCCAGCTCTCCTGGAGCCCCCTGAGGCACTGGAAGGGGCTCTGAGGTCTCCATGGAGCCTTCTCTTCTCCAGGTGAGCACCCCCAGCTCTCCCAGCCTGGCTCCAGAGCAGAGAGGCTCCATCCCTGGACTCCTTCCAACAGATCCACATCTTGTGTTGGGGATCCCAGAGCTGGACACTGTATTGCAGGTAGGGCCTAATATTAAAGAAAAAAATATATATTCAGCTATATTAAATATTGTAAAAATCCTGTCCCATCCGACCAGCCCAAGAGCCGACAGAGACCCTGGAGGTGCTGGCACTGCTCCCACCAGCCAGTTCTTACAGGGTGCAGATAAATGGTGGTCAACCTGAAAAGGCTCCAGCACTGTAAAACACATTATTAAGTGGTAACAAAGGAGACAGTTGCAAAAATGAAACAGCAGTAAACACCAGAACTCCAATTCCATGCTCTAACAGTAAAAGTCAAAAGCTAAAGTCTTGGACTTGATGTATTACACCCCAAATAATTGACTGCAGATGTGCAGACCTTCAGGACACACAGGTTTCCATTTTATCTCAATTTTCTCACATACAACATAAATTATACTAGAAAAGAACACTGGAAAAAAAAAAATCATCTCTGTTCCCGCATGACTGAGCTCCAGGAATGTTTGGACAACGCTCTCAGGCACAGGGTGGGATCCTTGGGGTATCCGTGCAGGGCCTGGAGTTGGACTGGATGATCCCTTCTAACTTAGGATATTTTGTGATTTCCAGCCTGCTCAAGATCTCTCTTTAGAGATTCCTGCAGCCATTAGAAAAATTCAGATAAGCTCCTAACTTGATGCTTCAAAATCCATGTCCAACCACTTGGGAGAGGCCCTCAGCATTCCAAGGCACACAAGATTTTTACAGGGAGATCTCAGCATTATGCTGATTTTTACTATGGCATTTACCATTAGCCAGCCATAATGCTTTTCCCCAAAATTTGTGAGGGATTTCTGAGAGACTGCTGTCACTTTACCATTGGAACAACAAGGAGGAACTCAGTTCCCCTAGTAAAATGCAACTATTTAGCCTGGAGAAAAGGAGGCTCAGGGGGACCTTCTGCACCAGGGGAGGTTCAGGTTGGATATTGGGAAAAAATTCTCCACTGAAAAAGTGGAATTGTGTTTATCCGTATGAACCTTTAGTATCTCCTAGGGAAAGGGCCTGAAGTTATGGATCAAAGGGTTTGACCACGCTGAGTGTTTCACCTTATGGAAAACAAAACCATAGGAATTGCAAAAGAACAATTCTAGGAGTGGTAGAGACAGCCTGAGGATAATCATCCCCGTGGAAATTCAATCTAGTGAAAAAGAACTACAATGCTAAGAAACAAGGAAGATTTCAAAAAGAATGCAATTAAACAAATAGAGAGGAGATGCACACAATAAATCTTCTTCCACAGTCTACAGCTGTAATGCTTAAAAATTTCCTTCAATGTGATTAATGCCTATTAGAAGTTGAGATGCAGACAGCAACGTTCAGCTCTTCCATAAAACATTTGGAAAATAAATTTCCCTATTATGGCCTATTTACAAAGTTAGAAATGAATAATTTTTCAGAGTGGCCCCAAAGAGCAGAGCAAACCAAGATTTACAGTTAATCATTCTGTGCTAACACTCTTTTGATGATGTCTACCTGCAGAGATTAATTATTTTGACACCAAAAGGAAAAATACAGGAATAATTCCACCACAAGAAATGAAAATTCAGCACAAGTTCTAATTCTCAACAGCCCAAACCCAAAGTTTTGAGATGACTGAAGTTCAAGAAACACTCAGTTTGCAAAGGATTTCTATCTCTGCCAACTTAAAGGAGAAAAAACCCCACAAAATCAATAAACAAACCAACCCCAAAATTTTGGGTTGCAAGCACCTCTAAGGTTATTTACATTTAATAAATACTGACTTCAAATAGTGTTCTGGTAACTCCACTTCCACTTCCAAACAGAACCTGCTATTAAATGCTCCTGAGTTTCCCAACACCTCTGTAGGACTCGGGAAAATGAAAAACTAAGACCAGAAAACATCAGTTTTACAAAACTCAGGCAGTGCAGAATAGGATCTGCATCTAGCTCAGATAAAAAATATACAGAAAGGTTGTGTTTAACACAAAACACAGACAACCACACTTGGGCCTCAGCAGTACAAGATTTTACTTCCTAATCCCTGTATTAGGCTCCATAAATTTAAACCCCTCGTGGCAATGCTCTAGATTTGCCTGTGGAATATTAACTGAGTTGCATAATTCTTCTGAATTCCAACAGAGCTGCAGAATTTTGTTTTAATACTGCAATAACTCAAATCTTCAAGTCACCAATACGGTCAAATTTAGCCCCAGGCTAATGTCACTGTCAGGATTTTTTTCCCAAATGAATAATGATGTGATATTTTCATATAAATAAAAACATGCCATGCAAAAAGCCAAGGAAATAACTCTGCAGAGGATTTCTCATTATCATAAAAATGGTGACATCAACCTTCACTTGTCTTTACTTTCATGAGGAGATTCCTAATGCCTTGGAGAGCACTTGGAGTTGGCTGAGATACCTGGAGTTGAATGAGCATTAGGAAGGGAAAAGGAGAACTAGCTCCTGGTGGGGAATCAGACACTCTGTTTTAAAATAAGAGGGTAAACTTGAAAAAAAATCCATTTTATTTATAACTTTATATGAATCCCAGCACTGCCACTCCCAGCTTAACCACCTCATCCAACAACCATTCCAGCCTCCATCAACACTGATAAGGACAAGTGCAGCTTTACGTGACAAGTCCAGGCTTTTAACAGAATGACTAAAATCCTGGAAAAAAAGGGATTTTCTCAAGAAACATGAAATGATAATTTTGATTCTTGGATGCAAAAGCCACATTTTCAAACCACTCACATTAATTTCTCTGCACATTTTAATTTTGGATCAGCCTTACCCAGGGGCCTTCTATAGGTGCAAGTGTGGGAATGACAGAGGAAAACACTTAAATCCCTAAGGATCCTTGGACAAGAGGCAGAATATTCTAAAGACACTTTTTATGTCTGGAGAAGTCTCAGGATTTTGAGGATCCAGATGAAGATGTTTGAAGAAGTAGAGTAAGAAATTAACGGTACAAGACAAAATATGATGAAAGAAGGCTACAAAACACCTATAGGAAGGAAGGAAGGAAAGGAGGGACCAACATCTCCATGTCCACAAGCAACTGGGAAAGGCCAAATTGGTCCAGAGCTGCTCCACACAGGATTTTACAGGTACAAGTGACTGGAGCTTGGGGAACTCATTAGGGAAGCACCACTGCATTTTTCCCAAGCCTTGTGCTTTTCCTTGACCTCCTGCCAGGGTCACTGGCAGAGGGAATACACTGGATTAGGGGAGCTTTGAGTCTAACTCATTGCACAGTTATTCCAATCAAGTATCAAAATCAAGACACCTTTTGCTATAAAACTGAACAGACACTACTCTCTCACATCCACCTCATTCTAAGCCTTCTGGAAAAAGCCAGGCTTAATTTTAAACCATGTCTTTTTTTGTGCAAATGGAAAAGGCACGCTTATATTGTTCTTACCATTACTCTCAGCTTCTCTGACAAACTCATCTGTTGTGGACAGTTCAAGTATAACTTGACATAAAACCCATTCATTTTTTCCAAAATATAATGAAATTTACTTAGATTTGTTTTATGCTACTTATGTAAGAAAAATTTCTGTACTTTTTAGGTTACAAGCAACCTGAAAACAGAAGCAAACATAAGCACAAACTTCTCATCCCAGTGCATTGCTGTTGCTAAATTCACTAGAGGCACTGCCAATTATGAGCAGAATAAACGAGCATTAAAACATTTAATCATTCATTAAAACCTTTGAGAGTCTCAGACATTTTGTGCATTTTTTTTTATTGTTGTTAATTAATTAATGAGAGCATTAACTCACTGGGTGCTGCTCAAGGGCACAGTGGTGCCATGTCAGACGTTATACATGGAACAGAGATAAAATGAAAGGAAGAAATTAATTAAATCGGGGTGCAGCTGGTGGAAAGATCAACAGTGCATTTTGCCCAGCAATAATGCCAAAAATGTGTGCCTGGTGTGCTCAGAATGTTGCTGAATCTCTGAACACAAATAATTGTGGATGGTGCATTTTCCACTGTGCCTTTTGGACTTCTCTTTAATTAGGGAAAATCCTTGTTTCCTTAGCAGCTTTACTGCAAGAATGATGCAGGTTTTGGAAGTGATGTGGGCCCTCCATCACAGCCCACAGAGGCACCTCAAACTCCTGTTGATGCTGCCTTTGCTCCAGACCAGAAACATTCCTGCACTGGGCCTGTAAAACCAGAGAAATTCCATGGCCATGTAAAGGCCAACTTGAAAACCACGTACAAGCCCATGGAGGATTTCCCTGCTGCTCCCAGATCCTGGTGGGACGTCACGTGGACAGCTGGATTGCCAAAAATATGTCTGAAGGGAAATGTTTTTAATTTAAAAGTGGGAAGTTTGAAAAACCTGTTTATTCTTATCTCAGTTTCAGGTCTGTACTCTAATATGCGTGGATTGGGGTGTTTCTCCTCTACACTTTTGGGTTAATTAGGCCTAAACTCATCAGTCAATCTCCCACTCTTTTCCCAGGGCAATGAGCTGTCCTACACATGTGTGGTCACTGAGGGCAGTGCAGGGATTGTGACAATACCTGGGCACAGCGAAAAGCTGAATCTCCCAAAGGCAAAAAAATTAGGAAATATCTTCAGATCAATTCTATTAAAATCAAAGCACTTGTGCTCTTTCCCAGACCCCCACCCCACAAACCAAACCCCAAAGGGACACACTGCCTGCTGCATATTTAACAGCTTTATTTTTTAAATGTAATTCTATTTCTTTCAGTCTTCACCTGTGCAAAACTGACCCATCTCTCCATTTTTCACAGTTTCAGCCCACATATTTCTATTTCTGCATGTAAGTCCCTATTTCTACTCATTACTAAAGCCCTGGGATGCTAACACTGAAAACACAGATTTTTTTGTACAGTTTATTAGAAGATTATTCAGTCCCTAACAGAATAAAAAACTTAATTGTAAAGTGAAATGAAGTTTCACCAGCTCAAGAAGGAAATAATTTTTTTCCTTCAAATAACACAGAGAAGTTCAATCCACAGCTCTCTATTCCATAAAAATATAAAAGAATAAATAACATAATTCATTTCACAGACATCATTTAATAAAGAGCAACAGCAATAAACCCAACCTGCACTTTACCAAGCTTCAATATTTGCCAAGATTCAATATTGTTAAGAAAACCTTTTAAACTCTTTGTTTTACTTTCTTTTTTTTTTTTCATACCCAGGTTTGTTTTAATTCCAGGTTTTGTGGATAAAAGTGCATTAATTTAAAAATCAATGCTTTCTTCATGAAGACACTGCCTTAGATTTGGGTGTCTTCTGCAATATTCCTGGTGAGAAATGTGCTTGTCTTTGTATTCCTTAAGGAGAGGCAGGATTAGATCCTGAAAAGTGAAGCCTGTTTGGTGTGATGAGCTTTTCCTGAGTGACGCAAACCTCAGGGATTCGAAACAACGGAATTTTGGGGGTTTTCAAAGGCGAGGCAGTGAAGGTGGCACTGAGCAGTGCCACCACCCAGAGGAGAAGGGGACAGTGAGGGAGCTCTGACCTCGTTGACGGCCACGTGGTAGTGCTGCTGCTGGAACTGCGGGGAGTTGTCGTTGCGGTCGCGCACCACGATCCGAACCTCGTGGTTGATGACGGTGCCGACCTTCTTGTTCACACACTGCACCTGCACCACGATGGACTGGATGGACACTGGAGGCTGCAAGGGGAAAGGTGTTTTTGTAACGGTGCCCAGGAAATGTCGCCTGTTTGAACCTTTGGGTTGTTGTTATTGGCATTCATAGAATCCCAGAATGGTTTGGGTGGGAAGGGACCCTAAACTCCATCTCATCCTACCCCTGCCATGGGCAGGGACACCTTCCACTGTCCCAGGCTGCTCCAAGCCCCATCCAGCCTGGCCTTGGACACTGCCAGGGATCCAAGGGCAGCCACAGCTTCTCTGGGCACCCTGTGCCAGGGCCTGCCCACCCTCCCAGGGAACAATTCCTGCCCAATATCCCATCTAAATTTACCCTCTTCCAGCTAAAGTTCCCTGTGTCCTGTCCCTCAATCCCTTGTCCCCAGTTCCTCTCCAGCTCTCCTGGAGCCCCTTTAGGCCCTGGAAGGGGCTCTGAGGTCTCCCCAGAGCCTTCTCTTCTACAGGCTGAACATTCCCAGCTCTCCCAGCCTGGCTCCAGAGCAGAGGAGCTCCAGCCCTGGGAGCATCTCCATGACCTCCTCTGGACTCACTGCAACATCTTCTTTGTTTCTTTCTTGTCTTGAATTGAAAGGTCAAGTCAGAAATAAATCCAATTTGCTACCACTTAGATTTGCAAATAATGCAGAAACAACTTTCAGTGTAGACAATCCTGTTGGTTTTGCTCCAGTGAGCACAGTAATATTCAAATAAAAATAACTCCCAAACTAGATAAATGGACAAAGAAATTTTAGCTGGAATGGCTTTTACTAATCATCTGAGTAAGAGACAAGAATTTTTAGACTGCCTTTAATAAGTGTCAGATACTACTGCGCACGTCCGGATTTATTAGCCAAGCCCAAGAAAAATATAATTACTTGAAATTATAGATATTTGATCAATATTTTATATTCTGGATTCACAAAAATATGTAAATACACAATGGCACAATGTCATAAATTGTTTATGATACTGGGGACAAGCCATGCCAGCACCTTTCAGCAGTTCCTAGCACCTTCAGTTCTGATTTATCACCGGTCATTCTTCTTAAGTACTTAGAGTTTTGGAAGAAAAGTCTGGAATTTTCTTTGTATCTGATTTTATTTGGAAAACATACTGCCATTCTCAGTAAAAATCAATGGAATCTAGTGAGATTTGCTTTCAAGGAAGGCAGTAAATAGAAAAAGGACAGGATCAGGCTGATTGAATCAGCAGGGAGAGAAAAATGGAAGAGATTCCAAATATATTGAATAGGGCAATTTGTGAATCAAAGACTCCAATTTTTGCTTTGTAATAACTGAATCTTAAGGTTCAGCTTAATAAACCCCTCAATTTCACTGGTACTGCAACGTTTTGTTTCACTTGAAAGATGAGAAAAACAGATTGGGCTTTTTGTTGGCAAAAAGGGACCCCACACACTGAATTATTCTGTGTTGTAGGGGAAGCACAGCTCCGGTTCTGAAGACTGGAAACATCCTTTGGAGAATCACAGAATCTTTAAGGTTGGAAAAGAATTCCAAGACCATGGAGTCCAGTTGTTAACCTGGCACTCATCCTTGTTCCCAAAAGAGCCACATTAATGAAGCCCATGACACACATTTCATGTTTTTACTCAATCCTTGAGGGTTTTGAGGCTTGCTCTGATTTCCTTTGGTTTGTGAGTTCCAGGAATTCCCCAAGGCCCATGCAAGAGAGGGCACAGTGGGCATCACATCCAAAATCTAAATCACCTTGTAGCTCAGATTTTCCTCTCATAGCCCACTGAACTTAAGTAGCCACAGATGAATGATTTAACACAGCACGAGGGATAAGAAGTGCCACAGGTATAGTAAAAAATGAGGAAGCAATATCTTAAATACCAATGTAAACACATTATTACCTGTATTTAATTTAGAATTGTAAACACTTCACTCGTTTCCTGGGGACTTGAGTCTACATCTGGCAAAGAACATCACTATAAAGTGTCTGGGAATTCACAATAATGTGACACGGTTTAAACTATTACTAATATTGAAATGCAAATAATCTGATGAGATTCTTTTGGTAAAGCACTGGCTTAGATTCAAGGTGACAAAAAAGTGTCAGCAAAAAGTGCATTGAAAAGAAGAATTAGCACTCACCCCACAGGGATTTTGGTTCCTAACACCCTACGGATGTGCAGCCTTTTGTGGGGCATTAAGAATGGACCCTACATTTCTCAGAGTGGTTCTCCAGCCTCACCTCCCATTACAGGCTCTCATTTTTTGCTTTGGCTTAAAATTAAAACTGAGAGGCCAAACCTGCTCCAGTGCCTGCTGTTTGGCACTTGAGGAAGTGCCAGCTCTTTCCCGGGAAGTCTTTTGCCACCATGACCACCCTGCCACGCTTTGTGCTTTGCATGGGAAAACAGTTTGTGAATTAAAAGTAAATTAAGAACAGCTGAATTCAATTAGTGCTTTCCAACAGAAAATGGAAATGAGGAAAAATTTGCATGTTGTTTTTGGTACTTATGAGTTTATCTCAAAACACATGGAGAAGACAAATTAATCAATCAGGCTGATACAAAACAAATTTCCATGCACTGCAAGGAGAACTCCTGAGTTTTAGAGCCTTCTTGCCATATTGATTACAGCACTTGCAAGTCAATTTTCCTTTCAGGTTCTGATGAACTGCAGCAAGGTTGCAACACTGTGAGAAAATGTCTCTATTTTTAGCGTGTTTTCTCGTCAATGAAATTAGCCTAGATGAGAACACTGCTGTTTATTTTGTGCTTTTCATCTTTCTTTTTATAAAAATCAAACTTACCCTGACAGTATTTCCTTAATGCCATCAGAAACGAGCACAGCACATGCATTTTATGCTGCCTTAAAAAAAGAATCTAAACCAGCACATTCTCAAAGGAACATGTCAAGTTTTGTGAGTGAATTGTGGTGTTCAGAACTTCTTTGCCCTCTCTCACATCTCATAATTCAACATACACAGGTAAAGCAGGCTATTAATAAATGTCACAGGGCATAGGGTGAGCAGCAGTACTTGCAGCAAACCACAATAAAAGTTTAATTCAATAAACGAGTCAAGTTTGGTCAGATATAAAACCTACACCTCAATTTGTTTGGTCTTTGCTGTTGTGTTCGTCTACAATAATATTGAACATATGGTCAAGTTTCTGTGTGTTCCCAATAAATCCTAATAAAGGATCAAATTAACTCTGTTCTCATCTATCTGGGGACAAGGTAGATGCAGGAATCATATTCTAGCAGGATTTGTGTTTATGGTTAATTAGAAATTAATATCTCTGGGGAGAAACCCAGCCTGAAACTTACATCTCTGTCCAGAACCCGTCCGGTGCTGTTCAGGTACAACGTCTGCTTGATGGGGTCCAGGATCACCCAGTAATCCACGTTGTCCTTCAGGGAGAGCTCAATGGTGGGGTCAGGCCCTCCTGCTGTCCCTTTGATCAGCATGTTGTCAACCAGGATAGTGCCTGCAATGACAAGGAACACCCCATGGAGGGATTTACAGGGCATCTACATTTTTATGTGTTTTTGTAACAACTGCAACATGAAAATTGTGTTTGCTACCTCGGGTTTGTGGTGTTTTATGTTTTGAGTGATGTTTAAAGAGTCTGAACCTTGTTATCTGTAATGAAAAACTGCCTCTGACACTGCAACTGTATCAGACAAAGCCTGAAGAAGCCCTTGCAATGCACAATGATTTAAATTGACAATGAGACCCGTCACATCCAGCTATCTACTTAACAAGATGAGCTTTTTCTTCATTGAGCAATCATCCCCCAATCTCACCTCAAACAAATGAAAGAGTTGAAATAACAACCAGAACTGGAATAAATTTTCTGCAGCAAGAACGACACATCAAGGTGACGATGGGGAGAAAAAAGCACACTTACAGAAAGCTCTCCAGGTAACAGGAGGGTTTCTACCTTGAGCTGCTCTGCAACAGAACCTGAACTGCAGCACAGAGATGTGAAAATTACAGCTACAAGACAAAGGTGGTACTGAGAGGGGCAGCCAGCTCTCAACATGGGTACTTTCACAGAATCCCAGAATGGTTTCGGTTGGAAAGGACCTTAAAGCCCATCCAGTTCCATGGGCAGGGACACCTTCCATTGTCCCAGGCTGCTCCAAGCCCCGTCCAACCTGGCCCTGGACACTGCCAGGGATCCAGGGGCAGCCACAGCTTCTCTGGGCACCCTGTGCCAGGGCCTCCCCACCCTCCCAGGGAACAATTCCTTCCATATATGTAGGCTAAATTTTCCCTCTTTCAGTGGGAACCCATTCCCCCTGGTCCTGTCACTCAGTTCCTGATGAACAGTCCCTCTCCAGCTTCCCTGTAGCCCCTTCAGCCCCTGGAAGGTGCTGTGAGATCTCCACACAACCTTTTCTTCTCCAGGCTGAACAGCCCCAGCTCTCCCAGCCTGGCTCCACAGGGGAGGTGCTCCAGTCCCCTCAGCAACTTCATGGCCTCCTCTGGACCTGTCCCAGCAGTTCCATGTCCTTCTTATGCAGAACAGTGCACAGAATTCCAGGTGGGGCCTCACGAGAGACCACCTTGTCCCATCCTGCCAGTTAAGTCTTGCTTTTAGCAGTCAGCTCACAGCACCCACAATGTACATAATTTCCTATGGAAAGCACTCCAACTCACTTCCCAAATGTCAAGTATTATAAACTACCCTGAGTGATGCCCTCTGGTGCTTCAGATTTACATGCACAGTATTTATTAACACTCCTCTAAAACCTCATTTTTCTGTACAAGTTAACACTCCCCAGCTTGCTTCACACCAAAATATTAAATAGAATTATCTTTGCGGAAGTTCACCAGCAGTTAGGAAGAAAATCTGTGAATGTCAGTAGCTGCAAAATATTGAAATTAGGTTAAAATATTTATCATGTAACCTCCTGTTATTAAGGGCACAAATAATTTATTCCAAAGTGCAGCATAAAGTTTCTTTACACCTTCACTTTGTAAAAGTGACTCTGTATGAAAATATTCATCCAAGAGGAGTGGTCCCAAGTTAGGCTGATGCCTTTTTGGGTAAAACAGTAAAATTAATCACTGATCTTAACCCCAGCAAAATGGTTTGCAGTCCTGTGGGAGAAAATACCACAGCAAAGTATTTTCCATAATTTCTTTTGAAATTACTTTTTTTTACTCATTTTAGAGATGACAGGAAGAAAATTGCCAAATATTCCAAATATTTGGGAATAAAACTGCCAAACTTTGCACCGAAGATTGGTTTCCAGTTCAAGGAACCAGAATTTTTCAGCCACATGAGAAACATAGTGTCCACCCTGGTGTTTTATGGCTATTGGCACAATTTCCTGTTCAAAAACATCTGTACATTAATACTCTGCCCCAGGATCTTGGCCTGACAGCTTCTGGGAGCTCAGCACTAGTTTTAATATAAAGAAGATTTCACCAGGAAAACCCAGCTCATTTCCAACCCTGTGACAGAGCCAAGTGTTGATGTCTACTCAACAATTCCTCTCAAATCTGTAAAACCCACCAGCTTGTGCACTGCCCTTGTTACTGTGCCTCAGTGATGACACAAAGAAGGGCTGGTAATCCAAATTCACTTATAAAAATATCTAAGCAACTTAAAGCTTTGCTGGAATGATGGATTTCATAGTCTGTAGTCAACCACCCTCACTTCACTGACCTCACTGCTTTGATTCTTCATCTCATTGGACTCTGCTCTGCTTCACGCTCTGCTGGGTTTCACAAAGCACTTCTGTTTGCTTCTGTTTGATACAGAGATTCTTTTCTTCTAAAAAATGGGCTGGATTTTCCTCAGATATTCATGAGGTATTCATACTCTCTCTCTGAGAGACAGCAGTTTTCAAATCAGCCTTTTAATAACCATCCTTAAAGTATTGTTTTTCTAGTTTATGAAGTCTCTGACATTGCGGGCCTTTCCCTTTTTCCCTTCGATATCTATAACTTTTTCTTTACATCCTGCCTCTCTCCTTGGCCTAAAATGCCAGGGAGGGAACCTCCTAACAATAAATCTGATGTGACTGTGTCACCAGTTTGTCCATAAGTGCCAGCACAAAAGCAAACGTGTCCCTTGATGTCTGTAACGCACTCACACAATAGGTTTACAGACTTCTGCTTTTGCAAATTTGCACAAGGAGAAATTCATACAGNCACCCTGTCCCCAGCCCAGAGCCCTGAGTGCCACGGCCAGGCCTTCCTTGGGCACCTCCAGGGATGGGCACTCCAAAGCTCCCTGGGCAGCCCCTGCCAAGGCCTGAGCAGCCTTTCCATGGAGAAATTCCTGCTGCTGTCCAAGCTGAGCCTCCCCTGGCCCAGCCTGAGGCCGTTTGCCCTTGTCCTGTCCCTGTTCCCTGGGAGCAGAGCCCGACCCCCCTGGCTGCCCCTCCTGGCAGGAGCTGTGCAGAGCCAGCAGGGCCCCCTGAGCCTCCTTTGCTCCAGGCTGAGCCCCTTTCCCAGCTCCCTCAGCCGCTCCTGGGGCTCCAGCCCCTTCCCCAGCCCCGTTCCCTGCCCTGGACACGCTCCAGCCCCTCAGGGGCTCTCTGGCCACAACTGGACACGGCCCTGGAGCTCCCTCAGCAGGGCCAGCACAGGGGACGGGCCCTGCCCTGGGCCTGGACTTCTCTCCCTGGTGCAGAAGCCACTGAAAAAGACACCTGGGACTATCATTAGGCATAATTTTGCTGGCTAATTAAAGAAAAAAAATTAATGGGGCAGTTCAATCGCCCATCACCACGAGCAGGTTTTAAGAACAGTTTTCCATCTTCCATGGAGACCACACAATTTGGTTGCTTTTCCACCCGCTCTGAATCCTGACTGATGACTGAGGTGCCTTTTGGAATGACCACACAGGTTTCCAAGGGATTAGTACAGGATAAGCTTCAAGGAATCAAAGTCAAGGAAGCTGTTGGCTAAAAAACCAGCAAAACGAGCCAGAAACCAAGAGACAAGAGAAGAAAGATCTATTATTTTTTGATGGAATATCATTTTTCTGAGCTTGTTGCAATCATTCAACAATGGCTACAAAACAAGACAACAAACCCAAAAACTATTAAGTGCTGTAAGTATTTTAATAATAGTTCTACACCAGACTACTCCCTTGAGAGGAATCCAGAAGCTGGAAACCTTCATTAGGCTGAAATAAAAGCGAAACATTTGATTTTAAAGCCCAGTCTCAAGTGAAGATTCTGTGGAAAGGGCATCACAGTCAGGTGCAAAAGCCATGAAATGTGGAATTTGGTGTTTATGCTCTTACTCAAGACTGGAGCCTGGCAGTGCTCAGTGACAACACACTTCCTGAACCATTTAGACACATCCTGGGATTATTTTAGTTGAATGTTTCAGCAGAGCTCTTTTTTAAAAAGTGAGGGGATTACGACTCGACTGGGAATAACCCTTTGTGAATCATGGAGTGGTCTGGGCTGGAAGGGACCTTAAAGCCCATCCAGTGCCACCCCCTACCATGGGCAGGGACACCTTGGAGGGTTGCTCCAAGCCCCATCCAACCTGGCCTTGGACACTTCCAGGGATGGGGCAGCCACAGCTTCTCTGGGCAATGCTGACAGATTAATATAGCCCTAAAGTTCTTTATCATCCAAACACACTTATCCTTCCTTCAAGAACATATTCCTACTCTCCAAGTTGATGAAAAGATAAACCCACCTGATTAATATGATTAACCTCCAATATTGCCAAATTAGCAGTTCCTTCAGCTGTATGATGGACTAAAAGGCCAAGGGTAATTAAAAGCCATATTCTGGTGTTCACACAGAACATATTTTTCATTTTGGCATCTTAATCAAGTCTGTACAACAAGTTCAAATAGCATGTCAGGGAATTTACATTAAACATGGAATCACAGATTCATTAAGGTTGGAGATGACCTTTAAGATCACCAAATCCAACCATCAACCAGCACCACTCACCCATACCCTCAAGTGCCACATCCACAAGTTTTTAGGACACCTCCAGGGATGGTGGCTTCATCACTTCCCTGGACAGCCACTTCCCACACCTGACAACCCTTCCTGTGAAGAAATTTTTCCTAACATCTTATCAAACCTACCCTGGCACAACATGGAATTTCCTACCCTGGAACAGCAGCTGAATTTTTCAGCCAGTGGTATTTAGCTTGGGAGAATTCTGCATGGAATGGTTTGGGTTGGAAGGGACATTAAAGCCCATCTCACTCCAACCCCCCAGGTGCCAGTGTTGTCCAGAGACAAGAGGAAAGTCAGCCCTTCTGCACTTGGAAGCAGTGGGAGAATTTAATGGCAAAATGAAAACCATCCAAATGTGAACAGGGAGCCCAAAGGAACGAGGAAATCCTGAGCAGCAGGCTGGCAAGCTCACACTCCATGGTGGTGACAGTGGATGGCAACTGGGCTGGTGTCCAGGTGGGCACCTTCACTGAAGCTGGGAAACCTGGTGTCAGACAGACCACAGGAAAGCAGCATTCCTACAGTGGGAAAACAGCATTCCCACAGCTGCCTCTGCACTTGCTGCTTCTCTTGGGCAAGCTGAAGAAACCAAAGCAGGCAGAGGGAGGTCAGAGATCCGGCAGGTCTCCATGTGCCAGTCCGACCTCCCTCTGCATGGGACCGTGGAGCATGTGCTGCAGAACCTGAGTTCCAAGAGCTCCTGCACCACTCAGTGAGTCCTGAGCAACATTTACACCCCATGTTCTTTCTAAGAGAGGAAACGGGAAAAAAAGCCCACCTGTATCTCTGCCTCTGCCTGCCACTGATTGTAAAGCAATTTGGAAATGGGGATTATTGACTTAGATGAATCAGCTGAAATGGTAGATTTTCTTTTAGTATTCCACAGACTTTTTATAGTTAAACCTGGATCACAAACTTATTTTCTCCATTTGAAGGTGTATGTCTGTGGAATAGGATGGATTAGATAGAAATAAATCAGAAGTCAATACAACATGAAAACCTTATTGCATATTCTCAACGTTATCATGAATTTACTTGGACCCACTGCAGGCTTATATCCAAAAACAGGATAATTCTGCAAAGCCACCTCCCGGGTTACACATTCTCTATTCTTTGTCCTCATGCCATCAGCTGGGATCTCCAACAAGTTTCCAAGGTTGTTTCAAGATTGTTTTCCTGTTGTCCTGGCCTGTTTTGCTCCACATGCAGCAACATCTTCCCATCAAGTACAGAGCACAGCTAAACCCAAACCATTATTTTGGCCCAACCAGGAGTTTGATAAGATCAGGTTTCAGGCTTTTATTCCTACTCCCCCAACTTGGACCTTGTGCCTTCTGTCCTAGAGCCACTTTGTGTCCTGTGGAGAAGAGGTTTGTCCTTAAGGTGCTGCACAGGATTGGTTTGGGGCCATTGGAAATTAGGGTGATCCATTTCCTTGTTTTTAGTGCTTCCCAGGCAGACAATGGGACCAGAATCCCGAGAAAACCACAGAAGTACCTCAGTACTTCATACACCTGGTCCATATTTCATGGCTTAAGGGATGCCCAGAGAAGCTGTGGCTGCCCCTGGATCCCTGGAAGTGTTCAAGGTCAGGCTGGATGGGGCCTAGAGCAAAGTGGAATAGTGGCATGGGGATTGGAACTCGATGATCTCAAATGTCCCTTCCACCCCAAACCACTTTGCGATTCTCTGATTTGATGTGACTTTGGAACATCTGACCCACAGTTTTGAAACCCTACTCAAAAACAGAACAAATAAGGATGAAAGGAAAACAGAAGCAGAAAACTTGGTCACATACCAAATTCAGCAAATATTCAGTATTTACCTTTGTAGCTGTATAAGCCTGGATTAACTTTTTTTTTACAATACCCCATCCTTTAAGAGGATGAGCAAGAGGTGAACAGATAGAAAGTGAATATGGAAAGACAGAGAGTGATCCCCACAACAAAGCAGGAAAGCAGAAGGCAAAGAAGAAGCTGTGAGCAGAGTTTGGGTCACAGAGCAGCACTGAGACGAGCAGAGATTTTAAAAAGAAGCCATGGGATGCAGCAGGGACGCAGAGAAAGGAATTCAGTCTGTAGAGACTACACTGAACACAAATCCTGCTGAGGGCTGGGGACAAAGCTGACAAGGTCACTCTAAGCCCCAGGTTATTCTGCATAAAGCCTCAGCCTGTAAAATTCTGACAACAAAGTACCATTTCTGAAAAAAACCAAGCACCCTGTCCTTCCTCACACAGTTAGAGAAAAACAAAACAAAACAAAACAAAACAAAACAAACTGAAAATAAGGAAATGTAAAGGCTTAAAGCAGGAAAACATGAAAACACTTCTTCAAAAATTCTTCTTCAAAACCAGATTCTTGCTTCCACTGCTCAGGAATGCAGCAGCAGGAGAACTGCTTGGGTCACAGAAGGGTCCTTTTGGTCCTGCTTTAATGCTTCCCTGGGGGACAGTCACCACCAGGGCCCATGCTGAGGCCACTAATGTCACTGTTGTGCTCTCCTGACACGAGTGTTCCTGACAGGAGGCCTCTTAGTGCAGTGAAACCTGAATTAAGTAGGTAAAGCATCCCAGCATCCAAGGACTGACTCCAGCTCGTTGGTGTTTGACATCCAGTTATTTTATTTCTCCACATCTCAGCAGATTAAGGGCCTGGAGCATCTCCCTGCCCAGGAAAGGCTGAGGGAGCTGGGGCTGCTCAGCTCCAGAGGAGCCCCAGCTGAGAGGGGCCCTCAGGCCTGGCTGTCCCTGTGTGCAGGGAGGGCTCAGAGCAGGGCCCGGGCTCTGCTCCGGGGGGCCCAGCAATGGCCCCAGAGGAACGGGCAGGAACTGATGCCCAGGGAGTTCCCTCTCCCTGCACAGGAGGCAGAACTTCTGCCCTGGGCAGTGCCCCAGCCCTGAGCACATTGTCCAGAGAGGGGCTGGAGGCTCCTCCCTGGGGATATTGCAGAGCTGTGTGCACACACTGCTGTGCCCTGGGCTCTGGGATGGCCCTGCTGGGGCACGGAGCTGCCACCAGGTGCCCTCTGGGGGCCCTTCAGCCTCACCCACCCTGGCATCCTGTGATTCTCTAACCCAGTCCTTCTGTCAAAAGATTACCCAGATTTGTTGGATCTAAACAAACTACATTTCTCCACCACACTGTTACAGACCTCACTGGGCAAAATCTCTACTCCCAGTAATTACAGCAGCAATCTGAGGTAATTTGGGAAGAGATGGATCTCCCTCCACAGGGTACCAGAGACATGGCAGCACTGGCTGCCTCCTATGCCCTCCTCAAGTGGCCACAAGGCCTTAAACCAAAAAGAGAGCAGAAGGAGCCTTAAACCAAAAGCAGAAGGAGCCTTTACACAAGACTTTCCAACATTTCATTTCTCTTTAATTTCCTTTTCTCAGGACCTGCCCTTTGCTGTGCCTGCCCACCCACACCACTGGCACACTTCCCTTTTTCCCAAAGCTGTTTGCTCCTCACGTTTTGCCTCGGTTTCCCCCAGTGCTGGGGTCGGGAGCCAACATTGTTGAACAGTCTCTAAGCATCAAACAAGGCTTTTCCCTACGTTAGGCTCTGTTTTTGCAACATAGGAATGTGTTTATGGGATCGGGGTGTGGCCTGCAAAGTCTTTAAGAGGTGTCCAGCAATGCTCTGCATTCCAAGAGGAAATACAAAATGAATTTGCAGGTCATGGGAGAACTGAGAATCCCCCTACAAGGGATAATTTTCTCCATGTCAGTCTTCAAAAATTTCTCCTTCTGGGAAAATATTCTGTTTTCCTTAACATTTCCATACTCTTTTGAACGTGCTCTAAATCTGAAGAATACAGAAGGTAAATGCAACCTCTCTCTCCAAAACCTGTTTACACTCAACACCTACTCAAAATTCAAGCCCTATAAAGCATCATTTACAAAGGATTGCTTTTAGGATGAAAAAATTTTATTCTTCATAATTAAAATGCATCTATTGCATATGCAAATAGTTGTATAAGATCAGACTACAGACCCTCCTAACGTGGTGTTCTGGGTTCTCAAGACAGATCCAGATCTCAGATCAAATTCCAGTTCCCTCCTCCACACGTTCCTTGGCTCCATAATAACCTTCTCCATGCTCTTACTGGTTTGGCAGGTGAAAAAAAAAAAAGACATTTGACGCATTTACAAACCCCACGGGCTCTTCTTCAAGAGTTTTTAAGAGCTCACACTGAGAAGGCAGTGACATTAACCCTGCTCATCTTCCCAGCAGGCTGTTGATGAAGCCTTACAGACCTCTTGGAACAACAAGGTGCAGCAGATGACAAAAATTAAATGGATAAAAATTGATCAGTTGGAAGATCCTCAACATTGGTATCGATTTGTTGAGTCCCTGACAACACCACAAGGGTAAAACATCCACTGAAATAAAATTTTGAAAAGGGGTTTCTCTTTTGGTTTTTAGTTTAGCCAGTGGGACCAGAAATACATTGATAAGTCTGACATAAGATTATCCATTATCTACACAAAAAACTGCTAGTTCTTGGAAAAAAACCATTTCCAGGTTGGTGCTCTCATACCAGACAGCAAGTACAGACACCAAAAAAATGACCATGAACAAAACTGGCACTTTATAAAGCACCCCACGCACAATGGAAAGGCTCTCAATAAAAACAAATGGGAACATTTGAAGAAGAAAATACTCCTCTTTGTGCCAGACAGCAGAGAAGTAATAAAAATGCACATACCACAGTCAGTGGTGAGATAAAACGTCTCTGGGCTATTCCAGCAAACCCTTTGTTTCTTGCCTCCTTTCCCAGAAGACATTGGCAACAGCAGCTCTTGAAGGTGATTTAGAATTTTTAGGACACACCAACAAGATTCTGCATAAATAAGCACAATGCAACCACTCTGAGAAAGGCTTTCCAGGGAGGAAGTTTTGGGAATTACGGAGACTTCCTCCAGTGCCACAGCCCTTGGTTAAGGAAGATCACACAGAGGGTGCTGGGCACTGCCCAGGCTCCCCAGGGAATGGTCACAGCCCCAAGGCTGCCAGAGCTCCAGGGACAGGGTGGGATTGTTGGGGTGTCCATGCAGGGTCAGGTGTTGAACTCCATGATCCTTGTGGGATTATCGCTCTTCCCACTCAGGATATTCCAGGAGTCTCTAAGCACACTTGCACCAGGAAGCTTCCTGTGAGGTTTTCCTGTACTTAGACAACCTCCCTTGTGAGAAATAAAAACCAGCATCATCCCCGAATGACCCCAGGGAATCATCCCAGGCAATGATCCCAGGGAATGATCCCTGCATTTTATCAAGATTAGAGAAGGAGGGAAAACACTTTCAAAATGTCTCAAATCCACGTGAAGAAAGAAAACGTTGCTGTGCAGAAAAATCAGGAGCAAACGTAGATTTGCGTCCTCACCTAAAAGCAAAGCAAATGAACACCCAAACTACTCAGAGACTGGAAAGGGCTCAGAGTTGGTAGCCCTGGATTCAGGAACTGGGATAAGAGCCAGACATCCAGGAAAATCATGAGACTTCCAAAAAGAGGGGACCTTCAGCACTGGATGTCTTTAGAGACCTGACAAAACTTCCTGAGGAAAACATCCTATTCTTGGATCCAGCTGAATAAACTGATGGGTTTTTATTCTATGGTCCTGTTATTTTGAGACAAAGCAGAAGCATCAGCAAGTTTTCTTCTGTCCACATGGAATCATTAAGGTTGGAAAAGACCCCCGGGATCATTCAGTCCAACCTTTAATCAATATATTGTGCAACACTGGAGAAGAAAACACTCAGAGAGGAAGGAAAACCAGCAAAGGGAAAGCTTGGAGCACAAAGGAGCTTGGGAACATGAAACTTTACACAGTTTCACCTTATGGGATGATGTTCATCCCAAAGCAAGGGATGGTTCTTGCCACAGCACCGAATTCTACAACCAGTTTTCAAACTCCTGAGAGTAAGCTCCTCACACCTTCCCCTGAAAACTCCAGGGTTTCTTTTGGTATTTTGGGGGAAAAATATGCATATCAACCAAGTTTGTGCATATTTGCAGGCAGAGCTGAGCTCCTGGGAACACAAATCCTCTGATTATGTGCATCCATTATGGAGTTTGGTACCTGCAACCAGAATTATTTGCACTTAAAAGGAGCCATGCTCCCAGGGATATTCACATCTTCCCATTTAAATATATTATCACAAACCCAATCTCAAGTCTATCTCAGACCTGGTTTATTTTATTGAGGCTATATTAATAAATGTAATATTTATCCTTCAGATGCTGAATAGGTCCCAAGCCAGGACAAAGCAAACACAATTTTATCTTTTTTTTATTTTTTTTATTTTGTTCTTCTATCCCCAGTCTGTTCATCCCAAAAGCCCAAGCACTTTCCTTTAAATGTATGTTCACCTTCTCTAACTTTGGGCTTTCTTCTCCCAAACCCTTCCTCCAATTACAGGGTTGAATGCACTGAAACCACATCTCCAACCTGTCCTACCAAGTCCAAATGGGCAAGATTTACACCAGAAACTGAAAGCAACAGCACAGTGTGCAACAACCAGTCCTTAAACGAGACAGAAATTCACACCCAGAGGTAAAAAAACCCACAACTCCCCAAAATATTGTTGCTGAAATTTGGAATTAACTCAGTGCCCACTGCAGTGGCTTGTTTTTGAGGCAACTACAGACCATGTGTGATATCATTTGTATTTGCAGTCCTTCGTTCCCTCCCAAGATACCTGATGGAAAATTTTCCAATAGCACTGTTTTTAAGTTCCTGGGAATATTCCCTGTCAGGTTTGATAAATGTGCAGCAAAACAAACTGTTTTTCATCTGAGTTCTGCCTCATTTGGTGTGTTAGTGGTCACCAAGACCAGGCTCTTGGTGCTTACACACCCCAAAAACACAGAGCAGCCCAAGCTGACACCGGGGGTGGTGCTGTCTCCAACCACCTCAAATGCCAAATGTGACCCAAAAATCCCCAAGAGCATCTCCAGGGTGAGCCCGTGGCTGCTCAGCTCTGGGACAAGGTGACCAGGGAAGGGCTCCAGGCTGGTAGGTTCCTCCTGCCAAAAGGGAGAACTTGCAAATCCCCAAACTCAAAGCAGGAGGAAAGAGACATTTGGAACAAGGAGGCTTTCCTGGCTCTCCTCCTAAACCCCAAGGTTTTTAGAAGATGGATGTGAAACAAGGGTCCTTTGATGCCTCTTCCTTGGTGGTCCTTTATGCACGAGATACCCATGAACTGCAGACCCTGATCGTTCTGTTTCATTTCCATGTTTCTATTCCCAGTCAACAGAAAATGAAAAAATATCTAATTTTCTCTATGATTCTAGAAAAATTACATATTTGGAAATACAGATGTATGTCACTCAGGAGGTGCCAAGCTTTGCTGGGTTTGCCTCTCAAAACAGGAACCCATATTTCAGAATAAACCTAAAATCCATCATCTCTGGGACTGAGCAATAGGGGCTGACTCGTGCCCTCAAAAGAAGGCTGATAATGAGGAGGCAGGAGGGTGTGTGGGGCATGGCCTTGGCCAGGAAAAATGTGATGGAAACTTATGCAAATGAATGTTTCTGTACACAACCCACAGAGATGGAGATCCATCACACTTCCCTCACACCCCACACATGCAGGTAACCTGGTCTGAAGCTCATGGGCTGTGTCAGATCCCAAATACATATTCAAACTTGCCTTTGTAAATCTTGTTTGCTTTCCAAGTCCTTCCCAAGCCAACCAACATTAAGGTTGATTTGGTCTCTGTTTAGAAAAGTCTGATTTACACTTTAAGCAAACAAGGACTGCTAAATAATGAAACACAGCAAGCAGTTTTTTGGGAACACAGGGGCAGTGGCCATTGAAGGTGTGAATTAAATGATTTGAATATTTTCACCTTAATTTGGAGCCATCCTGGGGCCTGTTTGCAAAGCATTCTGAGAGGAGCAGCAGGAGCCTGCAGTGCTCTGCTCTAAAGCTGAATTATTAAAATTATCAAAGCCTGTCTAAACATAGCTTATGTTAACTGCATAATTTTTGTTAATATCTCCTAGACATCTACTGGGCACCACATGCATCTGTTTACTCCTTATAAAGGAGGAAAAAAATGGACAATTTGGTGATGCTTTTCCACCCTCTTTATCTGCTCATGCTAATTTTTCTGCAGGAAAGCATCCTTGGGGAAAACAATGAGCATTGCCAGCAGAGTTGGATTTTCCTGGTACATCCCAAAGGCAGAGCAATAAAATGTATGTTTTCCAAAATTGTGCCCCAATGTGCTTAGTCTGATGCTGCCTCCAGTCTCCCAGTTGTTTCCAGAATTTGGAAAGGCACAGGCAGTGCAACCTGAGCCTCTGGAAAGGGGAAGGAAAAGGTGAATATACGGGAAATGTAGGGATGGGCCACCACTGAACAAAGAATTATGGAATCACAGAATGGCCTGGGCTGGAAGGAACCTTAAAGCCCATCCAATTCCAACTCCCTGCCAAGAGCAGGGACACCTTACACTGTCCCAAGCCCCATCCAACCTGGCCCTGGACACTTCCAGGGATCCAGGGGCAGCCACAGCTTCTCTGGGCACCCTGTGCCAGGGCCTCCCCACCCTCCCAGGGAACAATTCCTGCCCAATATCCCATCCGACCCTGCCCTCTGGCACTGGGAAGCCATTCTCCTTGTCCTGGCATTCCAGGCCCTTGTAAAGAGTCTCTCTCCGTGTTTCCTGTAGCTCCTTTAGGCACTGCAAAGCCACAATGAGGTCACCCTGAAGCTTCTCTTCTCCAGGCTGAACAATCCCAGTTCTCTCAGCCTTTTTTCCCAACAGAGCTGCTCCACCCTGCTGACCATCCTGGTGCCTTCTCTGGACTCATCAGAGTCACAGACCAAAATTTCTACCTCCAAATAGATTTTGATAAAAGTCTTGTTACACAATAATTCAACATTGCAATATTCCTGCTGTGAGATCCCTCCTATTTTTGCCCAGAGACCAAAAGACTTCTTGAGGTAAGGAATAGAGTGTCACAGAGCAAGTGCACGCTGGATTATATTGAGGAAAATCCACAATTTCTTATCTGTTTCACCATTTATGAGGATGAGGAAGCATCTTCATTCGTAGGAGAGAACAAATCCTTTTTTTTCCTGAGAATTGCTTTATGATAGAAATAAAAAGCATAAGAAAAGGCCTTTGTTATTCATGGAATTCTGCAGGACCCTTTGTAACTTACAATTGTGCATCAACCTCTGGTTGTGTTGCTGTCAAGGACTCAGAGTTCCAAACAACTGACAAGAGAGTGGCTGAGTGAGAGGCACACAGGGTTTGGGAGCAGAACACCAGATTAGGTGATTTTGGGAGCAGGCAGAGTGATTGATTACATTGGACAGACTGGTAGAAACACCAGCCATCCTTCTATCCTATTTTATTCCTATTCCCCTAAACCACACAAGGTGTAGTGGATTCCTGTGGAGCTCCTGGTTGTGTTTGCAGACATCCCAATAGAAACACAGGAAAACCAGGAACTGCATCCTGCCTAGAAGGATTTTATTTTCCGCTTTGAAAAGCTTGTTCTAAGCAGTTTTGTTGCCTTTGCACTCAAGCACTGCCTTCCTCTCGACACTTTCCCATCCCTGAAGTGTTCAAGGACAGGTTGGAGCAACCTGGTCTAGTGGAAGGTGTCCGTGCCCACATCAGAGGGTGGAACAAGATGGGCTTTAAGGTTGGTCCTTTTCAACCCAAACCACTCCATGATTGTGTGATGCTTCCTAATTCAAATCCCAAGTCCCTAACGCCACTAAAGTGCTACCATCAAAAAACAATTTTAAGCAGCAGTTTTGCAGTTATCAGGGGGAAAAAAGCAAACCTGTTAAAGCCATGCTGTTCCACAGAGACAGTCAATTATTTCACACTTCCACGACCTGGCTGTCAGGGAAGCAGCAAGGACAGATCCAGCTTCAAAGTGTTACATGAAGATCAGGTTTTTAACCTTTTCATCACCTGACTTGCAAACCATGATTGATTTTTTCCCCCTTCAGCCAGAGCTGCTCCTTTTCCAGAAGGAAATCACCCTCACCAAAAGCTCTTTGAACACTCCTCAGCATAAAGAAAAGGTCGAGTGAACTGAAATCAAACATTGGGAGGAGGCTGCTAAGAACTCACAGCGTTTCACTTCACCTGTAATCTCAAAGCTCTCTTAAAAACTAAAACCTGGCTTAGAATAAAATATTAAACATACTTTAAATAAATTCTTGCTGTTTTATTGCCCTGTGGGAATGAAAATGGACATGAAAGTGGGCCTCTTCTCCCAGGTAACAAAGGAGAAGGTGAAAGGAAATTGCCTCAGGTTGCACCAGGGGAGGGTTAGATTTGATATTAGGGAAAATTCCTTCACAGAAAAGGTACCCACAGTGCCAGAAAATGCCATCACCTCTGAACACATGGGTGGTTGGAGGCAGCACCACCACTGGTGTCTTACACAAAAACAACACCATCCAGAATAAGAACTTCCAACAGAAAACCAAAAAAATATCAGGAATCCAGTTATGTTTTCAGATCTCTCTCAAGCCCAGCAGGCTTTTATCTTTATGCTGAGCAACTCCACCAACACACTGTAACACCAAATTATTTGTGCTGTTGATTATTTCTTTCAGCATTTCCCGGTTTGTGTCTTTCCTGAACACATCCTGCACTCCCTTCCTTGCTTTTGACAGAAAGACTAAGTAGCAGAGTGTGTAAGCAGATCTCAAAGCTAATTGAAAATAGGAACATGGAGCCTAACAATGTTAAATGAAAAACCCTGTCAAGTTTAGCAACAGATCATTTGCATCTCCTTTATTTTGTTGTACAAGTTCCCTGTTTGCATAGGAAAAAACAAAATAGATGTCAAGTTGCTTTGTAAGTGCCTGATATCTAATAAGGATGAAAATAAGTATCTCAAATGCTAATGAAGCATCGTGTTTATTTGCCAAGCAAATTGCTGAAAGGCAAATTACTCTGCCAATAGCAGAAGGGAGGAAAGGCAGGAAGAACGGCCCTGCTTTCCAGCCTCCCGAAACTTTTTGGCCCTGACAAATTGGTCCTTGCCCAAATAACAGCCAGGATCAGCCTGGGAGGTGCCACCACCCAGGCTTGGATGCCTCTACTGGCTTTGGAGGCTTAAAGAGCACAGTGGCCTGTCTCAAACCTTGGTAAAACCACGAGATGAGCACAGCAGGCAGTGCAGGATGGAGTTAACTCCAGGCCTGCAGAGGCGAGATCTGGTCAGCACATCCTGGGAAACACATCCCCACAAAAATTCCCACTGCAGCAAACTGCCTAAAGAAACAACTGCTTGTGCACACATCACCCAAAGCTCACCCCAAGTTAAGGACAGATGGCATCCATGACCACCAAAGCCCTCCAGAATATTCCTCTGTGGCTACCTGGAACTTGGACTGTAAGATAAGCCTCCACAGCAGGGAACTTGAGGTAAGATCGAGGTGGGACCATTGTCCAGGTGTTATCTCAGTCTTAAAGGGAGGTTAAAAAAGCTGGGGAAGGAGAATGGATTGATGAGAATGGACACAGAAAATGCAGAATTTATGGGCAGCAAGGAAAGACAACCCAGCAGCTGTGGTGAAACCAGCTCTGACTGGAAAAGAGGGGATTCCAGCAGGGACAGATCTAGCCCACTGATCCCAGAAATCACCAATTCAAAAGAAAAACCCTGAGCTGGGACTAATTAGGATTAGAAAAGAGGGAATTATTTAACTAATAGCATGAGAGAACTCTGTAGTCAATGAGCATTAATTCCTTGTTGGCTAAAATGTATAAATAGTGAAAAGCTTTGAAGGACCTCGGGACCCCTCACCACCGAGAAACCCAGGGGGAAGAAGGACCAAGAGGACACTGCTGGATTCAGCAGTGGTGATGATCTTCTGCTGGATCTGCCTCTCTCTCCTCTCTTTTCTATTTCTCTTATGTCTCTACCTCATATTCATTGTTAAATAAAATCCATATTATTGACTTCAGCACAAGATCTCCTTTGCACCTGGATTCAGGCAGAGGCATCTCTCACTAATCAGATCGTAGCACAGGCCAAGGGTGGTAACTGGACAGTCATGCTCAGCCCACTCCAGATGGCCTCACAGATGCAGAAAAGACCCTTGTGCTGCTAAGCTTACCAGTACAGACATGGCCAGGGGGGCTCAGAGCTAACACCAATCCAGTGGAAACCAGGAATTCCCTGCCCATGGCAGGAGGGTTGGATCGAATTGATCGTGATCCCTTCCAGCCCAAACATTTCTGGGATTCTACAATGAAAACTTTGGCTTCATCAGGCAAATTGCTTCCAGGTCTCAGCACTCAGTCACTGGTGCCTGAGGTCCATACCCAACATCACCTGCTGAAATCTTCCCCATTTTCTCCATGGGATGAGAATTTAAGGTTTTAAATGAAATTCAGGCTGGATTGTATTCTGTGAGGGTGGTGAGGCCCTGGCACAGGGCGCCCAGAGAAGCTGTGGCTGCCCCTGGATCCCTGGCAGGGCCCAAGGCCAGGCTGGACGGGGCTGGGAGCAGCCTGGGACAGTGGGAGGTGTCCCTGCCCATGGCAGGGGTGGCACTGGGTGGGCTTTAAGGTTCTTCTAACCCAAACCATTCTGGGATTCTCTCCGGTGATTCTAACTCCTTTCATATCCAATACAGTGCTCATCCACAGGGATCCATTGAGTTCCCATTTGGCTTTTCCATGTTCAGCCCAATTTAGATCAGTCAAGTCAGTCCTGTGTCATGTTACTTATCCACTGACATGATCTTTTTCCTTTCCTGGTTCCCTTCCCATTTCCCAGTTTCTCACCAGGCAGAGGTGAGAACAGCCCTCCCTTTTGCAGTTTGAGGCTGAACAGTGCCATGTGTGTGACTTCCCTGTTCCTTCTGTCTTTTCTCCTGGCAAAGTGCCTAAGGAGAGTGAGTTGTGATTTTCTATTGGATAGGGCAGGCAGAGGAGCTTGTCCCCAGCGATTTGTGAATATATTTCAGAAGCGATGCACTCTAAGGAAGAACTCCTTTTGTAACTCCAGCCTCCATCTCCTGTTGTTTTAGATATTTCCACTTGTATCAAGGAGCCTTTGAAACCTTTGCTGCTTCCTGTGAAAAATTTGCAAGCTCAATATCTGGAGCAACTCAGGATTCTTCCACACGTGAGTTTCTAGCTGCACAGAGAAGTTACTCTTTAAAAACACCTCTTAAATCTATTACCAGTTCTCCATCCCATGTGAGGAAGCAAGAAAAACATGTTATTGAATATTTGTGGAGCTTAATAGGATGGATATGGAATAAGCTCAGATATTTTAGAATTGTAGCTGAGCAGAGGTATAATTTTAGATAAGAAGTATTTTCTTTCAAGATTTAATACCAAGGGAGCTGTTTGTTTGCTTTGTAAAGGTTTATTAATAATTCTCTTTTAAAATGTTGTTACAGTGTCAAGAGAAGACCAAAAATCTCTAAGTAGACTGGTAAATTCATCTTATTGTTTGTGGGTTTTTTTGGGGGTGTGGTGACAGTACCCCAAGCCCAGCCCTGGGAAATGCAGGAAATCTGGGGAATCTGCCTAAAGGAAAGCCTGGGAAGGAGCTGGCACCAACCCAGACTGGCTTCTCTGTTAGAAAAGAGGCGCTGATGGAGCACCTCTGTGATGGCTTTACTGCAGGAACAGTATCATAAATCTAGGATGTTTCTCTCAATAAACTGCTCTGGTGTACAGTGTATTAAACTGGCTCCTAATAAACTGCACTCCTTCCCTCTCTCTTGCCTCCCAAGCACATAAAATAAACACCTATAAAGGGAACTAATTTACAAAATGAAGTATATGCTTTTTTCTGACAGGAAAATAGTGGGCAATAGCTCAAGGTGACAGTGGTGTCCATCAGGGTCCATACTGGGACCAGTGTTTTTTAACACCTGCATCAATGGTACAGACAAAGCGATCAAGGGCACCCTCAGCAGGTTTGTAGGTGACAATGAGCTGAGGGTGACTTAATTGTGACCCTCCAGGACCTGAAGGAGCCAACAAGAAAGATGGAAAGACACCATATACAAGGGCCTGGAGGGACAGGACACAGGGAATGGCTTCAACATGACAGAGAGGAGGGTCAGATGAAATACTGGAGAAAAATCCTTCCCTGTGAGGGTGGGGAGGCCCTGGCACAGGGTGCCCAGAGAAGCTGTGGCTGCACCTCAATCTCTGGAAGAGTCCAAGGCCCGGTTGGACGGGGCTTGGAGCAGCCTGGGATAGTGGGAGGTGTCCCTGCACTTTCAGGAGGTGAAACTGGATGAGCTTTAAGGTCCCTCCCAACATGAACCATTCTGTGAAAAGAGAAAAGTACTCAGCCACAAATTTTATTCTTCCAAGGCTGCCCCCTGCTCCCCAATTTTTCTCTCCTGCAGCATAATTGCCACATCATGTAAATGAACTTGCTGACCCCTGGGCAGTCACCACTGAGCAGTCAGTGCCAGTTTCCATTTTGACAGATTGCTACCAAAGATTTTTTTCTCAGTTTGCAGAAGACTCTCCTTGAAGAGGTTAGAGCATCCCAAGGGAAATGTGGTGTCATTTGAGAGACACAATAACAGCCCATTGCACAGGCCAATAAACAATGCTTGAAGCAACTCTTCCTGGACATTCAAACCCTTTCCCTTTTCATTTTATCTTTTTGTTATAAAGAGTACTGTCATTTCCAGTACATTCTTGCAATAAAATAGAAAAGCTTAAAAACTAATTGGTGATCTGTTGAGAAGCATCTGACTGTGGAAAAATCCACTCCATTACGGGAAATTAAGAGCTGACCTCAGGGACCAGGCATGAGCCACACTCAATATCAAGTGAACTTTGTTCCATCCCTCTTGTTCAGCTTGTGAAACAAATGATATGTTAAAAATCTGGTTTGATCCTGTTCCAGTTCAACTTCTGCTCCAGGCACTGCAGAGATGGTCTGCATGTATGGAGAGAGGAAGGGGCTGTTTACAGAGAATCCCAGGATCCCTGAGGCTGGGAAAGCCCTTCCAGCCCATGGAGCCCAAGCTGTGCCCATCCCCACCCTGTCCCCAGCCCAGAGCCCTGAGTGCCACGGCCAGGCCTTCCTTGGGCGCCTCCAGGGATGGGCACTGCAAAGCTCCCTGGGCAGCCCCTGCCAAGGCCTGAGCAGCCTTTCCATGGAGAAATTCCTGCTGCTGTCCAAGCTGAGGCTCCCCTGGCCCAGCCTGAGGCCGTTTGCCCTTGTCCTGTCCCTGTTCCCTGGGAGCAGAGCCCGACCCCCCTGGCTGCCCCTCCTGGCAGGAGCTGTGCAGAGCCAGCAGGGCCCCCTGAGCCTCCTTTGCTCCAGGCTAATACCCAACTTCCTCCTTTTTTCCAGGCTATTTCCCATGGAATTCATCAAGGTTGGACAACCTACTGCACCAGGGGCAGTGCTTGGCCCTGGCAGTGGAAACCATTTCCTCTCTTTACACATAATTAGCAAAAGGAGTGAGGAACAGAAAATTTCCTTGGGCTCTTCTGTCTCTACACTGAGGGTACAAAAACGATGTGGTTGTGTCACTCCCGGCTTTGCTGCTGCCCCCCTTAGGCCAGCACTTCCTTCTTAACATTTTCTTACCCAGACATTACAGATCTCTCCTACCTCACTTTAATCCTTCATCTTTGCCATTCCTGGTTACGGCTGCATCTGTGGGATTTGGGGAGTTAAACACAGCTCGATTTGAGGGAGCATCCAGCAGGAGCAAGCCTGCACTGGGAATACCACTGAGGTCCCTGCCTGGGATTCCCAGGGTATCCAGCAGATCCCTGAGTGCTCCTGGTCTCTTTATGGACTCCCACCGTGGCCATCAACCCTGGACCTCCTGGTGACAACTCCTGCTGATGCTCTGCTGCTCTCCAGCCTCATCCTCTGACATCACTGCTGTTCTTACAGCATTCCCAATCCACACTTCCCTACTGACCTCGGCATTTTTAATGCTGGAAACTGATTTAATGGAAGCGAAACACAACAGCTGAACTGATCTTTTCACTCCCCCAAACAATTCAGCTGCGAGCCTTTAATGAAACCTTAACGAGAGCAATTCCTGCTCAAGTGAATAACTGAATGGTGGGACTGCAAACAAAAATGGGTTTCAGCTTAAGCATTCACCTGTTGCTTGTGACAGATACCTGTCATATCCCAAATGGAGCTAGGAACAAGTTTTATTCCTTTTAAGATAAATCAGTGTCTTCACTGCTAAACATCTTCCTAGGAATGGAAGGCAGTCGTGCCTCCAGCGTGGGACGACATCATCATTCAGAACAACACAGCCAACTTGATTTTCAGAAAAGAGAAGGATGGGATGTGGTAAAAAGTGGCCAAAAACTCCCAAGCAGACTTTTCAGTGCACTGGATGCAACACTTCAAACCCAAATTCAAATAAATATCGAATAATGAAAACGTCTCGGTGGTTGGGCAGTGCTTGAATGTGCCATGAAAAGCTGTTTACCTAATGGACATTTGGGGATTTGGGCGGGAAGCTGCTCCCACTGGCAGATGTTGATCAGAAAAGAAGCTCTCAATCAGCTCTGCAAAGCTGAAAGAACTTGCTCAACTTGCAACTGACTTGAAAAGCACGTTCAGGAATGAGGAGAATAATTGACATTTACGCAAATAAAGGTCCATGGTTTGACTGAACGGCACGTGAGGAAGTTATAATACAGTTTGTGACTGATAACCACGTTATCTGAGGCATCTGTTAGAGTAAATCAAAGGCTGGAATGACTGAGCATGTGAATATAAAGAATGAACAAATGAAATACCACATGAACTGTGCTCCTGCAACCAGGGCTGAAGCTGAGCCACTCCAATGAGTCTGGGCCATTTATTAGAAATAATGAAAAGAAAGACACAGCAAAAAAGGAGATTTGGTGGCAATGCGACTCTGGAGTGTGTTGGAGTGGCCAACTCTGTTACCCAGGGGAATTCCACCAGGCTGGCTGGGAGATGATATCTCTAAGAAGCATTTTGGTTTTTGCAATCATTAAGAGAATATGGAAAGCAAGAAATATTAACATGACTTGGGGTTTATTCCTCTCATGCTTTTTCCTTTTCATTATTAGTATTATTAGTACATTTTACTTTAATTCCAGAACGGTTTGGGTTGGAAAGGACCTTAAATCCCATCCAGTTCCATGCCCTGCCATGGGCAGGGACACCTTCCACTATCCCAGGTTGCTCCAAGCCCTGTCCAAACTGGCCTTGAATTCCTACAACCTTATTTTTGCTCAAGTGCACAGGAACCCATCTTGAAAACACAAAATATATCCTGACAGGAATCACCTCGGGGCTTGAATGAAACCACAACAACGTGGCCAGAGCTCACTTCAGGGAAGTGCCTGGAAATAAGCAGCTGTAAAATGTGCAGAGCACCTTTCCTCTCCTATTAATGAATGCACCAATGCCCCATAAATGCAGTTATTTTATCCACTGTACAACTCCCAGACAGTAAAGAACATCAAAACCTCCACAAATTCCCTTATTTCACCAGCGAGGCTCAGCTAATGGTTCCAGCTCAGTCTTTGTCAAGTTAAAAGATAATGCAGACAGTTCGATATT
This sequence comes from Climacteris rufus, assembly GCA_013398175.1. Taxonomy (NCBI): domain Eukaryota; kingdom Metazoa; phylum Chordata; class Aves; order Passeriformes; family Climacteridae; genus Climacteris; species Climacteris rufus. The sequence continues at coordinate 343,164 of VZRZ01000987.1, forward strand.
TTATATATTTAACAGCCAATTGCTCATTGTTTGTTCAGAGCTAAAAATTAGGTACCAGCTGTGGCAGTTCCCCACACTGTCCTCAAAGACAGCAGGGTGGCTGTTTTTATCCAACACTCAGTTCATTTACATGGCAGGCAGAAAGGAAGAAGGAAGCTTGCCAGAAGCATGGATTTTACCATAAGGAAAAATCCATGGCTGGCAGGTGGTTCTGGGGCACAATTATCCTGGATTTCTACATTTATCTGGTGTAATCTTCAGTCCTGGCTACGGCAGTTACGATTATTTGACTTTATCTTGCTATTGCTACAAATTTCCTGTGACACCCTGCTCATTCCCAGCAGAAATTTTGCAATACACACTTCCATGCACTACAAATGCCCCTACTTATGGTTTTATTTCAGCACAGTTGTAACCTCTGAGAGTTTGCAGATATGTTTCTTCTTGAAAAATATTTTTTAAATCCATCCCAGAAGCGTCAAACTTAAACACATGTTGGTTTATTTCTTTTTCTAGCTGAGTAGATTTTGCCCTCTATTTCTCCCTGATTTCTTCCCTCTCCAACTCTTCCCAAGGAGGTTGCAGATATTCTTTTGGTGGTGCATTCAACAGATCTAAGTGAGCCATCAGCTTCTGCTCACCTCAAAGCTTCCCCTCTTTACAGGGAGGTTCTGTTCCCATCCAACCTGGCCTTGGGCACTGCCAGGGATCCAGGGGCAGCCACAGCTTCTCTGGGCACCCTGTGCCAGGGCCTCCCCACCCTCCCAGGGAACAATTCCTTTCCAATATCCCATCTAATCCTGCCCTCTGGGAGTGGGAAGCCATTCCCCCTCATCCTGGCACTCCAACCCTTGTAAAGAGTCTCTCTCCATGTTTCTTGTCAGCTCCTTCAGAAGGCCACCCCAAAGGTCACCCCAAAACCCAGAGCTTTTCCTACCATTTATTACCATAAAGACCTCAGTGAGTATTTGCTTCTGTAAGGACACTCAGTTAAAGAGTTCATTAAAATCACTATTGAAATGTATCAACAATTACCACCTGAACTGGACACCAAGCCTTGGTTCCCCAGCTGCAAGGGAGGGCTCAAATATTCAGCTTCTCCTGACAGACATGACCCAGCATCCTACGGAGAACTCAGAGTTCTGTTGTCTTCTTTGCCCCTGCATCCCTGGAAGTGTCCAAGGCCAGGCTGGACAGGGATTGGAGCAGCCTGGGACAGTGGGAGGTGTCCCTGCCCATGGCAGGGGTGGCACTGGATGGGCTTTAAGGTCCATTCCAACCCAAAACAATCTGGGATTGTGGGCTTCTTTTCCTGTTATAAATCTGTGTTTCCTTTAGGGCTTCACTGGTAAGAACTCTTGTTACTCTCATTTGCTGCTGCTGTACAGACCCCATCAGTTCCCTGCCTTCCAGCAGGTTTGTGATGCATCTGTTCCAACAAGAACTCCAGATGTCCAAAGCACACGGATTTCACCACGCCGCTGTAGTTTTTAAGACTTCAAGCATTAGTACAAAAATCTGCATATTTGGTTTAGGTCTGGTTGCTTGGCTGGTCTAATTGGAACAAAATCTTCTGTCCCAAGGCACTTCTTCCTTGTTTTCTCCCTGAAGTTAATCAAATCCTACTCTATCCCTGTATTTCCTCCACAGAAGATGAATTCCCTCCAACTGCTCATTTGTCGAAACCATTCATTCCTCACGTTCCCTACAGACTTCTCACCATAAATGACATTTTGGCTGAAGTGAAATTCATCTGAAACAGCAGCTATTAAAAAGAGATGTGAAACTCCATGAACACCTTGGAGGCACTGCTAAGCAGGTTATTTCCCTCCTGGTTGCTTGCCCTGTTTTATTTGGGAAAACAGACTTTAATGGGAACATACCATGTGTCATTTTAAGCTACATCAAGCTGGCCAATAATTTACGTGGCAACTTTACAGAGCTGAGAACAGAAGAATCATTAAGGTTGGAAAAGACCTTTAATGTCCCCAAGTCCAACCATAAGCCCAGCACCACTGTTGTCACCACTAAACTACATCCTCAAGTGCCACTTCCAGGGATGGTGACACCACCACCTCCCTGGGCAGCCCATCCCAATGCTTGACAACCTTTTCAGTGAAGAAAATTTCTTAATGTCCAACCTAAACCTCCCTTGGCACAACTTGAGGTCGTTCCCTCTCCTCCTACCCCTGGTTTCCTGGGAGAAGAGATCCACCCCAGTCTGGCTCCAAGCTCCTTTCAGGTAAAGAGCAATTAGTTGTCTCCTCAGACAACAACGTGACTCTCTCCTCAGCAGCCTCTCTGACTTTTGGGAGCTCATTTAACAGCAATTTTGAAGATCCCACAAGTAGTGCTCATTCCGGTGTGTCCTGCACCCAATGCCCCTCACAGTTCACCAGGAGAATATTTCCACCAGATAAATCTTGGACTAAATGGCTTCAAATCAGTAATTCCCGGTTCTGGCTCTGCTGGTAATGGCGAGGAGGTCACACAAAGGCAGCATTTTGAGGTTTGAAGCCAAATTCTCTGTGCCAAACCAGCCCATTTTTCTAAAAATGGGGGCTCACCCAACCACTACAGGCAGCAGCTCCAAAATTGTTCTTCTCCACCTGAAATGATATTTAAATTCTGCCACGGACATTTCCCCCCATGCTCCTACCAGGAAGAAACAAAATATTTCATGCTGGATCCAATTAAGATGCAATCAATTTGAACTGATTCTGCTCTGAGTAGGCATAAATATTTCTCATAAAGGAAGTTAGGATAATTGATTGATATAGATTAATAGGGAGAAAGTGAATTGTATGACAAAGACCTGGAAATTAACTTTGTCCTTGCAAGCATGACACAACTCCAAAGGTCTCCCAACCTTCAAATGTGTACAAATCAGAGAGAAAGAGGAGTTTTGCAAAGAGGGCAGAAAGACCCACGTAGCACAGAGGCATTTAAAGGATGGAACACCAACAGTTTCCTACGCTGCTGTACTAATGACCTGTCAGCTTTGAGTTTCAGGCACAGCTCTTGATTTCAGCTGGAAAATGCCCTATTCTGTATTCATGCTCTTGCTTCAAAATTAAAGTCCAGGTTATCTTTTTTTGTTTGTTTCCCCCATCATTATTATTATTCTAACATCAGTTGTGCTACACACATTTTTTCCCTTTCCTTTTCCTTCTTTTTTTCTCTTTTGGCTATTCAGTTGTTGCTAACTGAATGACCACAACTGAGGGCTTGCTAACCCAAATCAGGAGTTTTTCCTTGTCTCCAGCTGGAATTTAACTGCATGAGCATGGCAGGAGCTGAACCAGTTTCTTGCCAGGAACCAACACACTTCAGTACATTTTTTTCCTTTCCCTAAACATGGGGAAGATCTTCCTTCAACACCCACGTAAGATGCACCCTCAAACCTCATCTGTCCTTCAGCACAGCATGGAGTGCTCCTCAGGGTGTGGAAGAGCATCTCGAAGGAGTGGCCTAGTGAGGCCTTGAGCATGGCACAAAGGATAAAGGAATGAGGCAACATCCATGCTGCAAATCCTTGGAAAGGAGCACCATCCCATGCTGCCACCTGAGCAGAACGGGATTCAGCAACCCCCAGGCTTCACTTTGCTATTTCCTAATAGATGGAAATCCACCTCTGCTGAAAATAAACTCTGTGGAAGACTTCTAAGGTTGATTAACATCAGGATCACAAAAACATAAAAGCAGTAGAAGGTTTTTGGAAGACTCCTCTGTTTGGTGAGAGGAAAATCCACCACTGCCTTTGGAGGAACCCCAAATCTGATAGAATCCCAAACCTCAGACTACTATAGGATGTTTTGGTTTGGAAGGGACTTTAAATCCCATCCCATTCCAAGCCCCTGCTGTGGGGAGGGACACTTTCCACTATCCCAGGTTGCTCCAAGTCCCGTCCAGCCTGGCCTCAGACACTTCCAGGGATCCAGGGGCAGCCACAGCTTCTCTGGGCACCCTGTGCCAGGGCCTCCCCACCCTCACAGGGAACAATTCCTTCCCAATATCTCATCTAAACTTGCCCCTTGGCAGCTTGAAGCCATTCCCCCTTGTCCTGGCACTCCAGGCCCTTGTCCAAAGTCTCTCTCCATGTTTCTTGTGGCTCCTTCAGGCACTGCAAGGCCACAAGAAGACCACCCTGAGGCTTCTCCTCTCCAGGCTGAACACCCCCAGCTCTCCCAGCCTTTCCTCCCAGCAGAGCTGCTCCATCCCTCTGAGCATCCTGGAGCCTCCTCTGGGCTCTCCCCAGCAGCTCCAGGTCCTTCCTGTGCAGCTCTGCAGGTGGGGTCTCACCAGATGAAGAAATAAATGTGAGACAAGAGGGAGCATTCATAATACTAGAGAAACAAAAGTTCTGAGGAGAAACCTGTAACTGACTTGGAAGCAGCTTTAAAATCCTCCATTGTTACATTGCACAGAAAGTAAAAATCAGAACCCTAGTGTAGCTTCACATCTCTGTCCAAAGGACAGAAAGGTCAGAAGCACTTATTAAAAAGACATCCATTTCCCAGCAGGAAAAGATCATTTAAGTCACAACTGCTGCTGAAACACTTGTGATTTACACTGTACCAGAGCACAATGCCAAACAGTTCTGTGCCTCTGGTCCCAGCACATGGATGTCTTTTGGAAGAGCCAGCGAGTACTCAGATCCCTTGGCACCAGTCCTGAAGCAGGGAAAACAAACGCTGTGCCATTCCTTAATCCCAGTTAAATACACACATCAGCTGGATGCTGATCCCAGGAAAAACAATGCCAGCATACATAGGAGACCAAATGCATGCTACAGGAGTATAATTTACCTATTAACATGGGACAATGGGAAAAAAAAGTCTATAAAATTGGTTATTTGTAATGGAATTACAAGCCTGGAGAGCAGAGGGAATGCAACTTCCCAAGTTTAAATATCCATGGCCTTGTATCACATAAGCTGATTATGAAACTATGAAAATAAAGTGGATGAACATTAAATGGATTAAGAGTGAGTGAGCTGAGGTCTCAGAATGCAACCAGGAGGAAAGCCCTGCATCAGCCATGTGTAAACCCATAGGTCCAGGTCTGGGAACATTTTGGAAATGTGGTGTCCTGACTGGGAAGGGTCTGGCCACCACCAAGATGCTGCAAAGTCCCTCTTTCCTTTTGAGATTGAATAGTTGCAGGCTTTGAGCATACTCAGGGCAAATACACAGGCTTGTGCCAGGCCCTATTTTCCTCCAGCACCTCCCTGCCACCCCTGCTGGAGATGGGACATTGTCCAGGAGCACTGACACGGCGTGTAGGTGTGTAACCAAGGGATAACAAGGGTGTGCCTGGTGTTAGCAGAGCAATGGGGCCACACTGCGTGGTCCTGTGGGCCAAAATCCACAAAGTCAAATTAATTTGAGTCCTTCAACAGGAGTCCATCCCAATGACCACATTCCAGAACCTCTGATATCCTAAGAAATGCCCTAAATCTCCTTTTTTCTATTTCATCAAGCAGAGACTGAGGAAGGAGATGACCAGACTTGTGCTGCCTTAAGGTCTCAAGGCTAAAACTGCTCTCAGTGTGGAGAACGCTGGCCCAGCAAGCCTGAATTCCCACCATGGGAAGAAGAAAGGCAAGTTTTCTTTTAGAAGCAGGATATTTTCCTTTAAAGAAGGGATACTTTCTTTTAGAAGTCAAATATTTTCTTTTAGAAGTGGGATATTGAACTTTTCAAGTGGTGCATCAGCAACGGGATGGGATTGTTCATTAACAAGGATGGTGATGACTGGGAAAATAAACCCTGTGTGAGGGTATCCACATACCCTGGGAGACAAAAAGGTTACAGACACTTGATAATCCATTCAGCACTTTTCCATTTTGCACTTCTGTCTCATCCCTGCACCTATCTAACAGCAAGGTTTGTATTTTGAGTTGGAAGCACATTTTCCTTCACTAATTCCCTGATGTCTTTGATGGGATGAAGCAGGGAAGGGTGAGAGGCTTAGCTTGACTCACAGCTTTTTCCTTCTTCTCTCTTTCTGGGTTTAACCTCACAGACAGCAGCCACAACTTAAAAATCAGCCCAACATCTAAAACTCAAAATACACAGAGCTACTCCATGGATGCCACAGTGCTCGCTATGCTGAAGGGCTAATTAGAGCTAATAAAAATGGTACCAAAATGTTCAGGGCTCTGCCTGGCTGCTGAATGAGAAGGACAGTGCAAATCAGTACTGAAGGGAGAATAAATATGTGTTTCTCATGTGTTTTAATGTTTACTAATCCAGCAGAGACATCTGACACCCACCAGGCTTGTTTTCAGACAGCTGAAAACTACCAGAGATCATGCCATTCATTACCAAAACAATAAAACAAGGCAGCACATTTTAATTAAAGAATCTTCCCTTTTGTTATTTTTTTTTAAAATCTATGCCCTGTCATATTTCAGCAGTAAAAAAAACCCAACCCAAAGCTTCAATGTGCTGTCAGTTGGGTGAAATTGCCCTTGAAAAAAAGCAGGCACCGTTTCCCATCTGTCTGCAGAATAAAGGATTAATGAAAGGAAACCCTTAGTCAATTTAAAAATAATGAGGCATCAATATGGAGCTGCTTCAGCTCTATCAAACTGAATTAACAGCTCATGGTTTTTGTTTTTTTTTTCCTCTGTCTCCTTTCTTTTTTTCAATACAGTTGATACTAAATGCCAAAAAACCTACAACTTCACACTTCCTGACCACCCAATTCCTTCTCTGTTCATAAATAGGTAAAATTTACTAACTTAAGCTGGGCTTAACTTTGTTAAACTGAGAGTACAACTGTCCAGCATCTTTTTTGACACCTCAACTCCAAGCAGGCATCAAGTGTGCCAAAATACAAGGATCTGGGCAAAACCTGGCATAAGCAAAGGAAGTGCCCAGAGCAGCTGGTTTACAAGGGATAATTCTAATTGCCCCCACTTAAAAACAACTTAAACCCTCCAGGTGATAGAGGGAACTGTTCCCTGAGGATCCTGGGTTTCAGGGAAGCACAGCAGTCATGCTGAACAGGCTGTGAGCCCACAGAAGGTGTCCCTAATCCTCTCACCCCACACTGGACTTTGCACGAGGACTGCACAACCCAAGCAGGCAGAACCCCATGCAAAGCTATTTATATACAATTTTATTACCTATTTCTTCTCCCTCCCTCCACATTGACCAAATGAGGCCCAATAAAACACATATATTTCGAATTAATGATGAAAAACATGTCCTGCCAATCCACCTCCCGTGCTGGCATTTACTGGTGCTCAGGAGCTGTTTGTAATCTTGTATTCTAACCACTATCAATTATCATAAAAAGGTTGAAGTCTTCACCTGCTGTTTGATAAATAATGCATGAGGGAGCTTAACAACAGGCAAGAAATAGCACTGCCAGATCTTTAACACTTAATACACAACCAGCCCTGGTCCCCAGGGACCTGAACAAAGCCTGTGCTCCTCCAGTGGCAGAGCCTGGGCAGAGAAAGGTGCTTTTCAAGTGCCTTTTACAGAGTTTCACACATGAAAAGCTGTGGCTTGCCTGAGATGCTGTTAATAAAATAACTGGAATAGCAGAACGCTGTTGGAACCGGTATCCTATGACTTTGCAATGAGGGAAAAAATAACATCTCAATAACCTGAGAGCTCTGTGGGAACTGTTCCTGTGTGCACTGATTAAACAAGGAGGTATTTCCCACTTTAATGATTCGATGAATTCTATTATTCTCTGCATTCTTCTTATGGAAATACATATTTCACTCTACTGTTACTGAGCTTTTTTGTTTAATTTTGTGTCTTTTTTTTCTTTTTTTCCCCTCTTTCTTCTTTTTTTTTTTTTTTTTCAAATTGACACAGCATCATCCCTCAGGCCCACCCTCAAGCTACACTCCAAAAGAAGAGGAGCACATCCTTCTCTTCCAGCTCCTCTCAGCCAGACATCCTTAAAAGCTGGGGCACCCTGTGGGAAAGGTGGAAGGAATGAACACCCATGGTGACAACACATCTTCAGGAGGAAAGGTTTCTCACTGCTGAGATTAATTAAGTGCCTGGAGGGTATTCAGCAGCAGAATGAACGCTGAACAAAAGCATGAAACAAACCCCATATGGCCACTTTATAAATTTAAGGTGTTAAAACATTATGAGTTGATACTGAGGGTGCTTGAAAGGGTTTTAATAACCCAGGGCCGTCCCTCAGCATCTCATGCATGGCAAACAGGCAGGTGGGGCTGGAGCAGGAAATCCCTCCCAGGAGCCTGGAGCAGGCACAGGAGGAGCAGTCCAGCCTGTGGATCCCAAGCAAAAAACTCCTCTGTCCTGCTGCACCCAGAGCTTAGAGAAAAATGCAGCTCCTCTGCATTCCCAGGCTGGAAAAACCCAGTGAAACACAGGGGAAACCATGAGATTTTTTTTGCCAGAGCTTTGGTTTAGAAGAGAAATGGGAGAAATCATGTGCAGATGCAATCCTTCGTGGCCAAGGGCAGGCAAAGACAAGGCCAATGCTCCAAGGTCATTCCTGCTGGAGAGATGGGCACTGACAGCCCACTGAGGGTGTGAAGCCCTACAGCAAACAGGCTCTGTGGGACAGCAGGCTTTGTGTATGTTCTGAAAAGGCCAAGGGGAAAAAAAAATAACCCCCAAAAATTCATTTATTAAATGAGCAACAACAAATGGGCTTTCACTTACCCAGTTTAGAAAACCAAAGAAAAACCCCAAACCTCTTCTTTCCCACAAAACAAACAAACAAACAAACAAAAAAACAAAGAACCAAACCAAACCAAACCAAAAAAAAAAAAAAAACCACAACCCCCCCCCACAAAAAACGAGCAAGAATATGAGAGTGTAAAACACCACACCATAAACATCAACCATTTGGTGACCCTATTTCCTTCCTTCCTTCACTGGGAAACTTCTTACTGATGAGATATAATTTACCTTAAAAACCTTGTTCAATTCTAACGCTGAAAGACAAAAAAAATCAAATTTTGCCTTGAATTTGTTGCTAAAGGATCTGGAAACAGAGATAGGGCTCTTGTTCTGATACAGCAACTACATGATGGCATGGTTTGGGTTGGAAAGGACTCCCCCTCTTTTTCCACCCCGTGCCACGGACATCTTCCACCAGATGAGGTTGCTCCAAGCCCTGTCCAACCTGGCCTTGGACACTTCCAGGGATGGGGAGCCCCCTGAGAGACTAAGGAAAAGCCAGAAGTGAATTCTCCAGGGGTCTCTGGTCTGTGGAGCAAGCAGAATTAATTCTGGAAAGTGAAATAGTTGAGAAGTGACCTTTGACAGACAAAGAGCAACGCAAAAGCTACAAAACTTGAAAAGAAATTGGGATAGACAACACTGAAATGTAGAGAGAAAGCACGGCTCCTAAAAGAATCCCCAAAGGCACTGAGTGAGACTTTTGTCTGCAAAAGTCATGAGACACAAAGGCATTAACAGGGTGAACAAACAGGTGGAAATCACAGATCATTGAGATTGGAAGAGACCTGTGAGGCCATGGAGCCCAGCAGTGCCAAGGCCACTGCTGACCCCTGTCCCCAGGTGCCACATCCACATGGCTGTGACATCCCTGCAGGGTGGGGCTTTACCACTGCCCTGGGCAGCTGTGCCAGTGCTTGACAACCCTTCCAGGGAAGGAATTTTCCCTGATATCCAACCTGAACCTTCCTTGGCTTGAGGCCATTTGCCCTTGTCCTGTCCCTGTTCCCTGGGAGCAGAGCCCGACCCCCCTGGCTGCCCCTCCTGGCAGGAGTTGTGCAGAGCCAGAAGATCGCACACAAAATCCTTCTTCTCGTCAGACTTCAGGATTATTCAGCAGAAACCCAAAGACAGGGAAAGGAGCAGCCCATGGCCCAGGCCAGCACTGCATCCTCTCCCCCAGGCCTCTGTGTGCTGGGAGGAACTATGGAAAGACTTGGATGCACCCATCAGAGGGTGTGAAGCTGCATGTGAGGAGGAACAGGATCAGTAACTGAGAAAAAAAGAAAAAGAGAACAACCAAAAACTATCAAAACACGCTTGAAAAGTGAGGTGTTTCGCCCTGCTGCTGCTTCCCTCAGGGATGCCCTTTTCAAAAAACATTAATTCCTTGCATGGAAGATAATTTGTCACAGAACTGCTCTTTTAAACTTCACCCTGTTGTGACAGTGACAAAATAATAGGCCCAACACGAATGCTCAGTAGTGCATTTCAGGAGCAACATGTGCCAGGTTTTTCACTGGTCTCATAAACCACCCTGAGAAATAAAACTTTATGGCTGGTAGCAGCAACGTATAATTATTCTTCTGAATAGAACTAATATATGTTTGGGTGAATATTTGGTAAAAAATTCATAGAAACACAGACTGGTTTGGGTTGGAAGGGACCTTAAAATTGATGCAGTTCTCAGTCCCTGCCATGGGCAGGGGCACCACCCACTATCCCAGGTTGCTCCAAGCCCCGTCCAGCCTGGCCTGGGACACTGCCAGGGATCCAGGGGCAGCCACAGCTTCTCTGGGCACCCTGTGCCAGGGCCTCCCCACCCTCCCAGGGAACAATTCCTTCCCAATATCCCATCTGACCCTGCCCTCTGGGTCAGACCCCCCACGCTGGGGCTCAGCCCAGGGCACGGGGGGCTCTGGGTGCAGCTCTCACCCCCCAGCACCCCCAGGGGCTTCTCCAGGGTGCTCCCTCTGCCCATCCCAGCCTGGGTTGATCCCAGAGGTTCTCCCCACCCAGGGGCAGCACCAGCACTTGGTATTGTTAAACCTCAGATTTCTTGCTAGCCCAGCCCACAGCTCCCCAAAACATCTCAAAAAAAAAAAAAATGGGATTATCAGAAGAAGAAAATGATCCCTAGGATTGTGCTAATGGTATAACTCAGAGATAGCCAGAAGGTCCAGACTTAATGATTTATTTTAATCAGGATCTATGTTCCTAAACAATTGTGTCAATAGGATAAAATGTAGACTAGCAGAGTAATGATGAAAAATGATAGCTGAACAAAGGAGGAGAAAACTCCCGGAGCCATGGAGCAGAACATTTGGCTTGATTTGCATGACTTTGAAAATCTAAAAGGATACAAGGAGTTTTCACATGAGACTGTGTAACAAAATAAACCAACAAATGTAAGTTATGTTTGAGCCAAGGAGGGCTTTGAAATCGATCATTTATTGAATTATTTTACTGTTCCAAGCACTCTGCTGTTCAAAACAAGCAATAACTTAAGTGTGATTCTTGTTACTGCTTCGAAGTTGGAATAAAGCTCAAAATTCTGATGGTTTTGAAGCAATCTGCTTAAAAACAGAGGGAATAATGGGGAGAAAAATTTACCCTGAGTTGCTAAACAGGTATCCATCATCTCAAGATCAAACTAAAATAAATGCAATTCAAGGAAGCTGGGACTCGATCATTTACAAAGCTACTTTTTGTTCCATGTTTTCCCCCTCCCTTCCTTGACCCCTTTCATATTAATGTTTGAAGGATTAAGAAAGCACTGGAGACAGCTCATTACTCACCTGGTCCAGACCCATGCTCCCAGTCCCACATCCAGACACATGTTGAAGAATGGGAGATGCAAGGCCATACCTGCTCATCCAGGTGTGAAAATGTATAGGGGTTATATCATCACTTTATATGGAAATTTAGGTGAGGCTTCCTTCAAAGAAGGTGCTTTTTCAAAAGCAGGCCTGGCTCAGAGAAGGCATCTTGGAAAAGTAATGGGAATTTTGACCCAGGGGACAGACTTCCCAAGGTCCTCAGGCACCTCCCGAGGAAGACACAGGATCCCAGGGTGGGTGAGGCTGAAGGGCCCCCAGAGGGCACCTGGTGGCAGCTCCGTGCCCCAGCAGGGCCATCCCAGAGCCCAGGGCACAGCAGTGTGTGCACACAGCTCTGCAATATCCCCAGGGAGGAGCCTCCAGCCCCTCTCTGGACAGGCACCAGGCTCTGCTCCGGGGGGCCCAGCAATGGCCCCAGAGGAACGGGCAGGAACTGATGCCCAGGGAGTTCCCTCTCCCTGCACAGGAGGCAGAACTTCTGCCCCATGTGGGTGACACAACGACTCACTTTCTCACTTCCTGGTTTTCTACAGATTCTTTATACTCCTGTTGTGCTCCAGAGGGAAGCAGGGAGGGTACCCGTGCCTGGACACCACCCTGTGCTTCCTGCTCAGAGGTTGCTGCAATGGGAGTTGCATGCAAACCTTCCCTCTTCCAGCATTTTCACACCACTTGGCACTGTGAGCTGTCATTTTTAGTTTAGTTTTGTCCATTTTAATAAAACAATTTACTTCCCAATCAGGTAAGGTGGGGAATTCCTTTGACACAAAAGAGGCTGAAAGGAGACCCAGTTTGGGATCCCATCACACTGTTGGAATGTGCCTCCTGGTGTTAACTGGACTTGGAAAAAAACTGATGTGGCTCCAACATTTAGATGGGATATTGGGAAGGAATTGTTCCCTGGGAGGGTGGGCAGGCCCTGGCACAGGGTGCCCAGAGAAGCTGTGGCTGCCCCTGGATCCCTGGCAGTGCCCGAGGCCAGGCTGGACGGGGCTGGGAGCAGCCTGGGACAGTGGGAGGTGTCCCTGCCCATGGCAGGGGTGGGATGGGATGAGCTTTAAGGTCCCTTCCAACCCAAACCAGTGTGGGATTCCTACACAGGACTGAGCTGAACAAAAGTGAATTTTGAGCGCTGAGTTGGCTCAGTTCCCCAGAGCCTGAGCAGGGCCAAACAGCTGATTCTGGACCAAGCAGCTCCAGTGCCCAGAAAGCAGCAGAGCCAGGGATTTTTGGAATGAGAGACCTGCCCAGAGAGCTCACCAGAGCTGAGGGAAGAAGGACAAATGGAGTCTGAGCCACCCAGTGGGACATCCCTTGACAAAGAATTCCCTCAAAAGGCCATTCCTCAGAAGGCAGAAGAAGATCCACCTGCTCTGATGCCAGTGTCACACCTTTGCCAGCGTCCAGAGAGCCCTCAGGATGGGGACATCTCTGTGGGAGTCACTCCATGGGACAACAGACCTTTCCTGGGAGCTCCCTGGAGACACCTCCCTCACACCTATCAACCCTGCTTTGGGCTCTGTGTCACACTCCAGAATTAAAGTGATACCAAAACCCTGGGAATGCACATCAGTTCTGCAGCACCAATCCCAACCATCACCTCCCACTGCCCGGAGCAAAACTGATTGTAAACAGGACTAAAACATATCTAATAATCCAATTCTTGCACTGCTTTACTGGAACTGGGAAGGAGAAGACAGAAAAAAAGTATTGCTATTAAAACAACATTTGATGTGGCAAAATTATATGGAAGAAATACTTAGGGGAAACATGCAATTCTTTATTGGCAAAGGTAAACTCACACCCTGGGAATATGAGTGGATCACACACCATAATTTAAACAGTTTATTCTGAATACTCAAATTGTCATAGATGAGCTGTTCAGAAAAATTCCAGTCCCTCTGAGGAGAATTTCCAGTAAAAAAGGAAATCCCAAACGTATTTTGGAAAGGCCTCGGCATTACAGAGCAGAATCGTGATCCACAGCAATTATCCCTACCTCAAAATAGAGGTAAATTCCTCATTTTGGTCATTTAAGCATCACTACTGTCTCTCATCCCTGAAGGTAATTCCAGAACCTCTATTGCACCTCTCCCAAGAGCAGCAACACCAGTTTAGAAATCTGACAGCACAAAAACAGTTAAATATTTCCACCTCCATCACCAGCTCTATTTTCTAACCTCAAGAATTAATCAGTTTCTAAAATGGTGACTTTTCTCCACTATTCCACCCCAAGTTTTCATGCTTTGACTTTTATTTCTTTCTAAGGACATAATTTTAGAAAAACTATTGAAAGAGGAGAATTGCTGAGATCTTTAACAAAAGCTCTGCCTAAGTCCTGGCCACTATGGATAAACAGAAGCAGAATAATAAACTGATCCTTTTTACAGCTTCCTCAGTCTTTACACATTTGTCCTACACAAAAAAACATGTGAATTTAAATCCATGGTATAAAAATAGCATTAGACACCAAATTGATTCATTACTTCCCAATGAAATCCCTAATACCCAAATCCAGAGAATGTATCATTGTGGAACAGAAGTGAACAAACAGGCTGGAATGAAACAAAAATAATTTCCATAAATTTAGGCCTCTTTTCCCATCTCATGAATTTATAAACTAAATCAAATTGTCAGGGAAGAAGTGATACTTCCTCATTCACATTTTGATTGAAGCACCTTAAGGCAGAGTTGAGCCGCAGCATCTATAAGCCAAGTGCTGACATGAAGAATGGGTAAAAAAAACATAAATAGAAGTCATAAAAAATAAAAATATTCCATATTTCTTCTTGTTAAAGACATTTATTAGCTGAGTAAATTATGGATGAATTAGAGGACAGCTCTTGGACCAGAGAATTTAGAAAAATAAACTAGGTCAGCTGCACTTGGGTGTCTCTTGATTCCCTGGCTCTTGCACCCTGTCACAGGCTTCCCAACTCCAGCCAGAGACAAAACAGCAGAGAGTCCTACTGCAGAAACTTTCCTGGAATGTTCATTGCTCCCAGTGGATTTCTGTGGCCCAATTTAACCTTTTTCTCTAAGTCTAACCAACCCTCTCCTAAAAGGCACAGGAATACCCTGGACGATCCAGAACTACAGCCAGTGCTTCTCCCAGCGCCACAGAAGGGTTTGGGTTGGGAGGGACCCTAAAGCCCATCCAGTGCCACCCCTGCGATGGCAGGGACACCTCCCACTGTCCCAGGCTGCTCCCAGCCCCATCCAGCCTGGCCTTGGGCACTGCCAGGGATCCAGGGGCAGCCACAGCTTCTCTGGGCACCCTGTGCCAGGGCCTGCCCACCCTCCCAGGGAACAATTCCTGCCCAATATCCCATCTGACCCTGCCCTCTGGCACTGGGAAGCCATTCCCTGTGTCCTGTCCCTCCAGCCCTTGTCCCCAGTCCCTTTCCATCTCTCCTGGAGCCTTTTTAGGCACTGGCAGGGACTCTGAGCTCTCCCTGGAGCCTTCTCCTCTCCAGGTGAGCACCCCCAGCTCTCCCAGCAGAGCTGCTCCATCCCTCTGAGCATCCTGGAGCCTCCTCTGGGCTCTCCCCACAGCTCCAGGTGCTCCCTGTGCTGGGCCCAGGGCTGGGGCAGCTCTGCAGGGGGGTCTCACTGAGGGGAGAGGGGCAGAACCCCCTGCCCTGCTGCCCACGCTGGGGCTCAGCCCAGGGCACGGGGGGCTCTGGGTGCAGCTCTCACCCCCCAGCACCCCCAGGGGCTTCTCCTCCTAGAGCAGCACCTGTAGGAAACCCCCAGGCTCCCAGATGAGCAGAGGGAGCAGAACTACAGAGCCCTGTGATGTGGCACAGTCACTGTTCAGCCCCCAGCAGCCGCCTCGTGCTGCACACAGATCAATACAAATCCACTCCTCCTGTTAGAATTTGCCCAAAACATTCCACAAGGATAACAACTTGTGACAGGAGTTACTCAATCTGGCAGCTATTAGGTCTAATGGATCACCTTTCTTCCTATATAAAAACATAAAGCTGGGATAAACTCCACAGTGCGAGGCCTAATTTGAGCAGATGTTATTACAGGCCTGGGCCTGATCCAGCTCAGATCTGTATTGCTGGCTAATCTAATGTCTTAGACCAGGAATTAATGACCACAGAATAGCATCAGCACCCAGAGATTCAGCAAAACACTGCTGGCACTCATTCCTAAAATCACATCATCCACCTCAATTGCACCCTGAGCTCAAATGGCCAGACTGGGCTGAGACCCTCAGCCCAGACTTAATTCAAAGTTTATTTATTGGCTGCTATATCTTAACCTATAAATACACACCATAGCATATCTCCATTGCCAGACAAACAAGATCATGGGTTGGTGGAGATATATTTAAAAAGAATGGTCAAAAGCAGGTCAGAAACATTCATAAACACTTTAGGAAGCTGTGATGTTGTTTAAAGATCTGAGAAAAATCTACGTGTGGACAGAGAGGGATATAGATAACGGCATGAACTAGATTAGAAATCAACTGAAGCACTTCCTTCCTGGAAATATTTCACAGGCATTATAACAACATATAAACTAATAATTTGATTTTTTTCCATTATAAAAATTGCCAGCTGCTACAAAAAAAAAGAGTGCACAAGTGAAAGCAAAATGCAAAGGGTCCTCACTGTGCCTTCATTGGAAAACCAAGAAAAATCAGCACAAAATCACAGTACATTCATTTGGTTTCTTCCCCTTTCCACACCTACACACACACTGCAAGACTGAGAAGTGCTGTTCTCAGAATCCCTAGAAATGGTAAAACTAAGATGACTTTTCTATCATAAAGCTGCTTTTTGAATGATAGGAACTAATAGGCGAAAGTATTTTGGTTTAAAATTAAAGATTGAGATGCTCATATAAACAGTACAAAAATATAACGGAATCATTGAGATTGGAAAACCCTCCAAGGCTGAAGCACCTTCAAGTCATTAATTCATCCTTCTTCCTGAAACGGGAGCGAGAAGTAGGAAAAGAGCATCAGAGCCATAGTTCTTAAGGAATGTTATCCTTGATACACCTGTAATCAGCCACAGCAGTTTTCCAAATTTATTTTACAGAACAATTTTTTTCCCTTGGCCAAAATGCCTTGGATATCAGGACCCTTCCTTCTTCAGGGCTTGTTAGTTCAATTCCAGCCCACTCCAGTGTTCACTGAACATTTAATTAAGTAATGACTATTCAGAGGCATCACTCACAATCCTTATCAGCACACTTAAGCCCACCTCTGGAGAGAGGCTACAGATTTTGTGCCTCCAGGGACATTTTCTTCAATCCCTGTCAATTGTCCCTGAAAACTGAGTGAAACCAGTTTGGAACAGCATGGGAAATTGTCAGGGCCTCAGCAATCAGGTCCATTCTTCCAGCCTTGCAGACAATTAAATTGAAAATAAATTGGTCCAACAGTATCAGGGGGAAAAAAAAAAACCCACAGCTTTGTTTCCTGCATTTTTGTGCCCTATTTCCCTTGAATCCCTCCCCACAGGGGGTTATAGATGGAGATTTGTAGCACAATCACACAAACTCTGCCTCCCCGGGAAGTCAGGCTGACAAAAGGTTTCTGCCGAGAGAGCAGGAAGATGAAGAGATGGAAAAATAACACCCGACCCACCCACAGCCACAAAAGCTCATTCCTGCACTTCCCTGTGTCAGAAATCCCCAAGGAACACGGAGATTTGGGTGTGGAGGGCAGAGAGCAGTGATCTGGGGAGATGGTCCCGTTATCCATTACCTTATACCACCATAAGGGAAGGAGGAAAAAAACCCACCAAAATAAAATCAAGCCACAACAACATTTACTGATTTTTCTAGGATGGCTAAGAACATAAAGTATTCCTAACTATGGAATTCCTAACTATGGAAATTATTATGGATGGAGCACCAAGACACCAGTTCCTGTTTGTCCTCACATCTGGGAGATTCACTTTGGTCTCCTTGTTTCCTCCACCCAAACCTCTGCTTTCTGTTCCAAATTCTAATTTAATCCAGCAGTTTTAATTCTTGCCTTGTAGAAGTCATTTCTCAAGAGTCTACTTTCCATTATAAACAATTCCCAAACATTCAAAGCCCTGGAGAATTTCAGGATGCTCATCAGAAGGGAAAAAGCATGGGTCCACATGAAGGCCTCCAAAACCTTGGGGTACAGTGGCAATGAGAAAGTCTGAACTAGGAATGAGTCTCATTCAGTCTTTACAAGTTAAAACCAAGTCTTAGATTCAGCAATTAGGAAAAAAAAAAAATCCATGAGTGAAAATAACTCTCTGTCTGTAAAAACTATCCAGAAAAATTCAGGTTTGCTGTTAATATGATCTGAAATATATCACCCAATTCAGTTCAACAAAGGGAAGATCATAAAATAATTCATTTATTCCTTAAGAAATGTCAAGTTCACTCCTTCTAGGATCCCTCATATGAGCACAATTATAATTTAATTTACTACTGTACCAAAATTACTTGATATAAAGAGATATTAATCCCAAGATGGGAAACCGTCAAGTCTTAACATCTGTTCTGATCTTAAGAAGATCTTTAAAGGTCAGGCATGGTACCTGTGTGCCTGACTATGAAAACAAGCAACAGTTATGTGGGAAAAAAAATTTATTCTGTGAGATTTGCTGCTGTCTGACTTCCTGTGAATTTTGAATGATTGAGCTCAATGTGCCACGGCACAGTGGAACTAAATATCTATTTCTAAAGAGCAGGATTTTCTGTTTGCCAGATCTCAGCGACCACACAGACTGGATGGAATGAAATGTCACAGCTACTCTTTTGAGGTCTTTATCCCAAAGCCTTGGAAGAGACATTCCAACATCAAAAACAGAGTTTTGAAAATTACAGTGCAGTGCAAGAACTAAAGTAAGGATTAGATTTCATACTTGAAGTGAGCCAGAGACATATTTGTACAGATTAGAACAAATTAGGTGGATTTTTTCTCTGCATCTCTTGGGCAATCCCAATATAAATTTTGGTCACTGGTAATGTGGAACACGATACATTCCATTCCTTATGACCTTTTATATCACAGACTGGCTTGGCAGGGACCTCAAACCTCATCCCACTCCACCCCCTGCCATGGGCAGGGACACCTCCCACTAGACCAGGTTGCTCCAAGCCCCATCCAGCCTCGTCTTGGACACTTCCAGGGATGGGGAGTCCACAACTTCAACCTCTCTTTCTAAAGGTTTTCATAAAGGTTTTTTGATTATGAAGTTGGTTTGGATTAATTTACAATCCCTTGTTGTTAATACAGATTTCTTTCTAATGAGTAGGGAGGATGTAAAGCTATGCGAGATGAGCTCTGGTAGCCAAACCATTTCAGCTGAAGGTAGAAGGGGGTCATTCCACCAAAACTGAGCATCCCACAACTGGAACACATCAGGATACACCAGCAGCTTGCCAAGAACCAACACATCCCGTTAAAAGAGTACATCAGTCTTTGTAGCCCTCCTTTGGATGCTTGATTGCAAGAAAAGCGACCATGGGAGGAGAAAGAGAGCCTGTTTTTATCAGTACCAGAGTTTTGCAGCACCCAGGTGCATTAACATTTGGTTTACTGGGGGTTTTTACCCCTAAATGCTTTTATCCATCTGCCATTGAGCAATTCCAACAAAAAGCACTTCCCTCAGGGACAACAGAGAGGTTCCACCAGCACGACCTGGCTTTGTTCACCATTTCAAGCGCCCGTATCTGATATGCCACAACCACACGCAGCACAAAACCATGCCCAGCTTGCATGGTTTAAACAAAATAAAACCACAAAATAAAAAGCAGGAAAGAGTAACAACTTACTAACAGGAGTAACAGCTGTTTGTAACAGGATAAAGCACTTCATCCCATCACAGTAGTCTGCATAAATGCAATGCTCAGACCACAGATCAACAATCCTGAGAATTCTATGATTTGACAGGAGAATTAAAATAATGAAAAGAAATGGACATTCATTTTCTTTTGAAAGCTCCATGACTACACACAAGTTCTGCCATATCAGAGGTGTCCATAAAATCAGATTATTAAATTTAGAGGAAGCCAACAAGCAACCTCCCAAAAGCTGTGTGGGAAACCCAAAACATCACGTTGTTAACGCTCCTGTCGTGGTGCAGAGTAGAATTTCAGCTTTACCCAAACACAACAAAGCCAAAGACTGACCAGAATTTTGTCCTCTGGTACCATCCCCCTGAGAAGAAGCCAGTTGATAAAAGATAAGAAGGTCTATTTGCAACAAGGGACTCACTGAGTGGCTATAAATAATTTGTGTTATGAATAACTGTGGGGCACTCACCGTTCCGACTCTCCTCGTCAATGGGAACTATTGTGGCTGGAGGACCTGTTCTGGCCAACTTGCAATCTATAAAGATGAAAAGAAAAGTTATTTCTCATTCCAAAAGGAGGATCTTGGGGATTTAGTTGCTGGGTTTTTTTAAGTCAGCATATTTTACATATTGAAGACAAGTGGTCACTTAAATGTGATGCATGTGTGAGCTAAAAGTGATAGTGAAGTTACACTCACAAAGGATCAAAATCAGAGCTGTTTGCTTATCCCTCACTCCGAGAAACTTTATAAAGCAAGGGAGGATGTGACGGCAAGGACTTCACATCTCAGATACAATCCGTCTTTAAAACACTTGAACAGCAAAATCTTTATATGGATTTTCCTCTTCCTTTCCCTATCATGAACACATCCCCCAAATGACAGAATCTTGGAATGGTTTGGGTTGAAAGGCACCTTAAAGCCCATCCAGTGCTACCCCTGCCATGGGCAGGGACACCTCCCACTGTCCCAGGCTGCTCCCAGCCCCATCCAGCCTGGCACTGCCAGGGATCCAGGGGCAGCCACAGCTTCTCTGGGCACCCTGTGCCAGGGCCTGCCCACCCTCCCAGGGCAGGATTGTTGTCACACTCCACCATGATCCAGCTGGATGGCTACACTAATGAATCTGTTTGTGTCTTGCTCCAGAGATCCCATCAGGAATCTCAGTGTCTGTCAGGACAGAGGGAACACGATGGTAATTTAACTCAAAGAAATAACAAAGGAATGATTAAACGGTATAAATCATAATTAAAGCTTCACAACAGAAACAAACATAATTTGAATTTAATTGCAACAAAAAGGATCTATTTAGTGAATGGAATTTTAATAACTCTAAGGAGAACACAAATGAAAAGCAGACGAGCAATGTTCAGGAAGTCACATTTTGCCATCTTACCCTCATATTGCCAGTCTGGAGTCAAAAGTTTAGAGTCATCAATGGAAGCAGAGCAGAATAACGAAAGAAAATAAGTAAGAGTTTGTTGGTTTACTCAAAAGAGAGGTTCAAAGATATAAAGCAGTACATGCAGAGCTAGCAAATGCATTGGTGTAGCCTTAAAAGACAAAAAAGTGTGATCACCACTTGTGATGACTGTATTTTAGGACCAATCAGGTTTTCTACTTTAAACAGAAGAAAACCAGTATCCTCTTTAAAGCCCGTGGAAATAGAAGTTCCTTAGGAAGCACTTTATGTTTTACAAGAGCCTCAGAGTACCAGAGTACCAGCGAGATAAGAGACAACCATTTTCATTCCCAATTCACCACGCAGGACTGTGTGAGATTGCAGCCCATGTTTTTAAAGACTTTTAGAGGCTCCTCTGATGCACAGCCCAACCAAACCCCATTTGTACGAAACGGTACCTTCTAATCATTTTCTGGACTCAAAATAGGAAAGAAATACTCAAATATGATTGTTTTGGTTAGGTTTTTTGGGGGATTTTTTTTTGCACGCAGATCCCAACAGAAAATCATCTGTAAATTAAGCACAAGAGCAAGCTGAGTTAAATTCTATTTCCCAGCTTATGGTAAAAATTACACATTCATTGACTTCAAAGGGCCCTCACTGCAGCTCGTTACAGACTTTAATTACCCCTGCACGGACAGGATCTACAAAGGGAGGTGAGAATAGTGAAGCATTTGCTCCGCTCTCCATTTAGGCAAAACCCCCAAAGGACACCTTTCCAACACGCATTTCCTCCAGCAGCAGCTCTCTGTTGCTGCTGCTGGGTTCAGCTGCAAGGCCAAACATCTGAGCACCACGGGGAAGGACCGAGAGCACGGCTCTCCTTGAGGCTGTTCATCCATACGGACAGTGCTGGAATTCACAGGGCACAGCAGTGTGTGCACACAGCTCTGCAATATCCCCAGGGAGGAGCCTCCAGCCCCTCTCTGGACAATGTGCTCAGGGCTGGGGCACTGCCCAGGGCAGAAGTTCTGCCTCCTGTGCAGGGAGAGGGAACTCCCTGGGCATCAGTTCCTGCCCGTTCCTCTGGGGCCATTGCTGGGCCCCCCGGAGCAGAGCCCGGGCCCTGCTCTGAGCCCTCCCTGCACACAGGGACAGCCAGGCCTGAGGGCCCCTCTCAGCTGGGGCTCCTCTGGAGCTGAGCAGCCCCAGCTCCCTCAGCCTTTCCTGGGCAGGGAGATGCTCCAGGCCCTGAATCATCTGCGCAGCCTCCGCTGGCCCCGCTGCAGGAGCTCCCTGGCCCTGCTGTGCTGAGGGGCCCGAGCCGGGCACTCCCTCCATGCAGACCCTGAGGAACACGGGGAGTGCTGTGGGTGCCCCTCACTCGCGTTGGAAGTGGCACTGCTGGCACAGATCCACCACCACCCTGGGTTTGCCATCTCATTAAGGTTGGAAAAGGCCTTCAAAGATCACCAAATCCAACCTTTGACCACACACCACCATGCCCACTTCACCCCAGGCAGCCTAAATAAAATTATTAGTGCATGAACTCTCCCTCCCTGCTCCTTTCGTTCTTGTATGGTCTAGTTTGATGCATAACGATTGAACATTTTCTCCCTTTATTAAGAATTCAATTAACTATTATTTTATTTTGAAGCTTTTTGTTTTGAAGGCATTAACAGATCAAATAAATCACTTGGAAAACAACATCTTTCATACCATTCTGGTTTCCTATGAGCACAGTGTGGGGGAAGATAAGAAATGTTTGTATTATCTATATGAAATATGGTCTTTTGCTTTCTTCCCTGCTCTCATTTTTTCCACTGGATACAATTAAAATTCCAGGGCCATAACAAAACTAAGTCTAACTTTTATTAGAGATATGTGTTATCATTTTCTAGAGGTTCAGAGTTTGGGTAACTGAATGACCCTTCAACAAACTATTAATTAGGGAAAAGAAGCTCAATGGTACAAACTTTTATGCAACTTTGTTTTCAACAGTGACCACCACACACACAACCAAACTAAATATCCAAATAAAATTCCAAAGCAGGGACAATTTTTAAGTCTAAAAATTGCATATACCTTACCAAAAGAATAATCATGATTTTTTAAAAAAACTCCATGAGCTGTTCCCCCATCATCTGTTTCCATTATGATATTTTCTCCCTGCTGGGTGTTCCAGTGAAAAATTGACCCAAATCACACCAGCTACTAGTTTATATTCATTAAGAAAATGATCAAAATTGCAAGTCAAATCCCATGTTAACAACTTTTCCTAAAGCTGGTTTTCCCCCAAAAATCAGAATTTCCAGAATGATAATCAAAGCATTGTACAGTGCATTTAAAAGGAATATTCAGCATTCAAATGTGGATCTAGAGAGTCTCAGAAAAGGGAGGTTGTCCAGTGAAACTCAGGAATTTGCAGAGGATCTATTGCCAGTGTGAGCAGGTGAAGCAATAACATTTATCATGAGATAAATTTCAATGAAAAGAAGAGATCAGAGCCAGAGCCAGAACTATTTTTATATCAAGGGGAGAGAAAAAACCCCAAGCAGGATGGGAGTAGGATATTTGTGGATTACCCACGTGGCACCAGTAGGAGATTTGTGGAGAAACAGTTTTATTGCATAGATAATACTCTACAGATTATTTCACCAAGCAAGCACTACCCAAATCTCCCTTTTCAGACATCTGACACCCTTCCCTTCCGTTCTCAAGGAACAAGTCTAATAATGCCACACCCTCAGTTCCACATCCAGCACCACACACAGAACAGATAAATTAAAATTCCAGTCTTACATAAATTTCCAATTCATGGACAATAATTTTAATTTAAAAACTTAAAGACAAGTGACATGTTGTAAATATTTGGGTGTTACCTGCTCTTCCCCTCACAAAATATAATCAATAAACAACGATAAGAGTTCGGTCAACCATGCACTCAAGCACTGTTTTGTACAACCAGGCACCAGCCAGACCTGGTGGGAATTAATGTCCAAAAACATCTTTGGACTGAGCCAGGTGCATGGGAAGGTTATTCCCATTGTCAGGAGGATGGAGAGTCTGGCCTAGAAAGATGACAGAATGTACCCTCCCCTTTCTTGATCGAAGAAAATGGAAGCTCTCTGGAAATACACTTGGGTGAATTAGCAAGGAGAAAAAACAAGTTACTTAAGCTAAAGAGCAACACCAATGGAGCAGTATCCCTTAGGAAAGGGATTCCATTAAATTCTCCTCAGTGATTTTATGAGAAAGAGGCTCAGGTGTTTGAAGAATCATGGAATGGTTTGGGTTGGAAGGGACATTAAACCCCACCCAGTGCCACCCCTGCCCTGGGCAGGGACACCTCCCACTGTCCCAGGCTGCTCCCAGCCCCATCCAGCCTGGCCTTGGGCACTGCCAGGGATCCAGGGGCAGCCACAGCTTCTCTGGGCACCCTGTGCCAGGGCCTGCCCACCCTCCCAGGGAACAATTCCTGCCCAATATCCCATCTGAGCCTGCCCTCTGGCACTGGGAAGCCATTCCCTGTGTCCTGTCCCTCCAGCCCTTGTCCAAAGTCCCTCTCCAGCTCTCCTGGAGCCCCTTTAGCCCCTGGAAGGGGCTCTGAGGTCTCCCTGGAGCATTCTCTGCTCCAGATGAGCAGCCTCCTCTGGACTTGCTTCAGTGTTCTCAAATTTTTTCTCAAGTTTTTTGTTTAAATGTTCCTCAACAGAAATTATTTCATGACTAAGACTTCTTTATTGCACATAAACAAGCACAGAAAAACTGCAGCCCCAAAGGTGACCCTAGGAAGGAAATACTTGCACAAGACTTTAAACCCAAAGAACAGAAAAGTGCCCCAAGTCAGTCTGTGGGCCTTGGTAGAACTCGTTTAGCCATTGTTTCACCTCTTCCAATTTTAGGCTGCAGATTATTACAAGAATGGATTACCAGAGCATTCCTCTGTTGCCACTTTCTCAACAAAAACTAAGTTGTCCTTGCAATTCCTGGCTATAATTGAAGTCAAATAATGATAAATCAAACACTCTTAAAAAAGGAAAAGCATTCCATAAATGAGCTTCCCTCCCTACAGTTTTCAGGATGCATTTTATGTTTAAGCAGCAGTGCTGGTAAATGTAATCCTGAGGCACCAGTGCCCCTGCCCCAAACCCCTCACAAAAAAAGGCAAATGGAACTTACCAAATAAAACAACAAGCTCTGAAGGCTTTCCTAAAACCTTGCAGAAAAGCATTTATGTTCCTGCTGTTAACACTCCTTTTTTTAACCAGTGTTTTTGCTTTACCCTTAAAGATCAAGGAAAAGGGGGATAAATAAAGGGCCTCTCTCCTCAGGAGCAAAGTGAGAACCTCTTTAGCAAACTCTGCATGTAACAGTGTCAAGGCTCAGCTCTATTTGGTTTCTGCTGGCTAATTTTCCTTATTTTAATTTCTAATTATTTTTAATGAGGTGTCTCAGAGGAAAGCCTCAATCACTGTCCTAGGTGAGATGCTCAGCAAGGTCAAACAGCCTGAGCAGAAACAAACACAACAACTTGGATAATCAGGTATTTTCCCAAGGGAGAGATGCCTGATCATCTTCCTTTCACCTTCCAAACCACTTCAGATCCACTTCCCATCCAGCAGTTACATTACCTGGAGAACTTCTTTCTGTTTTACAGTAAAAGCACAGAGAATCTTCTATAAAAATGAAAACAAAGGTTAATGAACCAGGTAACAACAAACTCCCAGTGTGGGGAACCAACAGGAACACCCAGAGCTCTATGGACACCTGAGAGGAGATGGTTTCCAGTGGAAAGTGGCCCTGCCCAGCCCAGGGGTGGAACTGGGAATGAGCTTGGAGGTCCCTTCTACCCCAGACCAGCCCCTGTGTGGCCACATGAGCTGGGTTTAGGCATAGCCAAAGGTCCCCTCCAACCCCACTGCCCCACAGCTACGGGGGTTTGCAGTTTCCAGCAGCTCCCTTCTCCTCCTGAGCTCTCTTCTCTCCACTCCCACCACTCCAAAGGCCATCTGCATCCTCACAGCCCCGCTCTGCCAGGGGATTGCCACCTCCTGGGGAAGCAGTTCCTCCACAAAGGGCATGCACAGGATTTTCCACTCTGGTCTCCTGCTCCCAGTCACTGGAGGGACTCTCAGAATCACAGAAAGGTTTGGGTTGGAAGGGACCTTTGGGATCATCTGGTTCCAACCCCCTGCCATGGGCAGGGACAATTTCCCCTATGAACAGCAGGCTGAGGAGGAGCTGAACACTGGACCCACCTGAACTCCTACACCTCACTGTGTTTGGAGGTTACCAGGCTGCAGCAGCTTTTGCAAACCTCTCCTCAGGAACACTTCTGAGAAGCCCCAAACTCACAGCCTGGCAGGGACAGCTGAACATCACACACACTGAGACTCTGACAATGCAGGCACCAAAGCAGAGGACTCACAGCCACCAAAAAGCCAAAATAACCATTCATACTTCCTATATCCCTAAATTCCAGCTAAATAAAACATTTGAATGACCTGGGAGCAGTGTCAGGAGAGGACTGTTCTGGTCTTTGAGCCACATGGCTTCAAAGTTTAATGAGAAAAAAGCTTGTCCTACAAAGCCCTAAAAGTTTAACTGACTTTAGGCACAAAAAGGTCTCCCACAACACTTGAGAAGGGATTTGTGCTCCCACTAACAGAGCATAACTTTGGGAAAAGTTCAATAAATTAGTCCTACCCCTCCAAAAAGAGGAGTTCTACCCTGGCACAAAAATAAGTGAGGTGCTTTGCAGGGAGAACAGCACAATCATCTGAAAAACAAACAGCCAGGCTGAATATTCCTGGGAAAACAACCAGCCAACCTGTACCTTCCTGGGGACAAGATTCTGCAATCTCCTTCTGAGCGCTCCTGAAATCAAACTGGGAAAAAAATCCACTTCAATATGCTAATCACAAACTCTTCTTCCAGCTGCTGCAGAAACACTCAATACTCTGAGTTATTTCACTATTTATCTTATATTCAAGTTTGCTTTTATTTAGTCAGATAAATTGCTCTGTTTGTTTTTATTTAAACAGTCAGAGGGAGTGCAACGGGCAATTTCAAATGCCTGACTCAGTTCCTAGCAGATACTCAGCCCAATCGAAAAGATTTTTCATTTAATAAAGTTCTACCCACTAACTACAGAAGGAAATTATTTTATTTGTTGTCAGAATTAAATTTGATTCTTTAGCTTCTAATTGAAGTGAGGATCAGACTCTAAACCTTGTCAGTAATTGTGGAAAGCTCCTCAGCATCAATCCCTTACTTCCTAGGGCTGTTCCACAAGACAGGAAAGAACGCAGTATTAACTCTCAAATTTTTCTTTTTGTTATTTTTTCCAAACTCTCCCTGAATCCATGAAAGTGTGCGGTAAAATCTTGGAACAAGCTTAATTTGAACCTTAATTTGGACTAGTCATGGCTTGTTCACATGGTACCACCCCATCACTGTGCAGGAAGAAACAGCATGCAACCATTTATGTCTTCCATAAACCACTTTATCATCCCTAAATACTGCAGCAAACAAGAATTTAGAGCAGGCTCAGGATTCTGATCCACTTCAGTGACTGTGTGCTGTCAATAAGACAAATGGTAAAATGGAAAATTCTCCACTAAAACCACTTTATTTGAAATGCTTGTGATAGAAAAAACACTGGATAGCTCAACATCAAATACTGAGGAGAAAACCTCAGTGGAAACAAGGCAATGGTAACTTCTTTGGTACTACAGAAAGCCTGACCCAGCAAGCAAGTCCAGATTATTTTCCAAAGAGTGGGAGCAGAGTTCAAAAAAAGCAGAGGTCGTTTTCTAGGACCTACAGGGGAGCTAAATGTCTGGTATATTACGTTTTGGTTCTTCCCCTCTGCATTCATAAGCAAATTTTGTTCTAGTGAGCAAATTCTCAACATTCAGCAGTCTTAATTTTCTGGATACTCTTTTCTTCAACCATGACCCTTGCCATGGTGGAGAGGGGAAGAAAAGAAGAGCATGTGAAAGAGGATTAGGAAAGTCAGAGATGAAAACAGGCAGAGAGAGCTGGGGCTGTTCAGGAGAGGAGAAGGTTGTGTGGAGATCTCACAGCGCCTTGTAGGGTCTGAAGCGGCTACAGCGAAGCTGGAGAGAGACTGCTCATCAGGAACTGAGTGACAGGA